>JAGISJ010000148.1:0-14768 GCA_023375725.1 Nephotettix cincticeps
AAACACACTCCACTGCCCGTACTAACGGCCACGAAGCAAGATGAGTGGAATCTACTCACCCAATTTCTTCATGGTCACGTCTTCAAGCTGTCTTGGCCTACGTGCAACGGTTCACATACAAACACCCGCCACGAGGACAAGCGCATAGGACCCCTCTCATCTGACGAACTGAAGTCTGCCTCCACCACTCTCTTCAAGCTGATTCAACAATCCAGTTTCCCAGAAGACATCCTCGCTCTGGAAAGGAAGAAAGAAGTGTCTTCACGCCTGAGGCGTCTCTCTCCCTGGCTAGACTCAACTGGACTCATGCGGGTCGGAGGACGACTAACAGCGTCAACTCTAAACCATGACTCTCAACACCCCGCCATATTGCCAAAAGGGCACCATGTGGTGCACCTTCTCATCGACCATTACCACGTCAGACATCTCCATGCCGGAGCACAACTCACACAGGCTTTGCTCGCTCGGAGTGTCTGGATCTTGTCTGCTAGGAGTGCTATACGCTCCAGAATCTTTAAGTGTGTAAGATGTTTTCGGCTTAAGCCAAGAAATTGTCCCCCTCTCATGGGAGACCTCCCAAGTGCTCGAGTGACTGCCACGAGAGCCTTCCTCAAAACAGGGATGGATTATGGTGGACATTCTCTGTGAAAGTTCACAACCTCCGCTCAATCCGGCACATCAAGGTGTATATATGCATCTTTGTCTGCTTCGCCACCAAAGGCTGTTCATGTCGAAATAGTGACAGACTCTCCTCCGATGCTTTCATCGCTGCCCTAACCAGATTCGTTTCTCGGCGCGGGCTATGCTCAGACCTCTACAGTGACTGTGCCACAAATTTCGTCGGAGCGAACAACGCTCTAAGGAAACTCATCAGGTCACCAGATCAAACTCAATTCCAAACCTTTGCTTCTCAAAATGGAATCAAGTTCCATTTCAACCCTCCAGCTGCTCCCCATCAAGGTGGCTTATGGGAAAGCGCTATTAAAGGTATCAAATACCACCTCCGGAGAGTGATAGGAGATCAAGTACTCACTCTCTCAGAGTTCATGACCGTGGCTACTCAGGCAGAAGCCATGCTCAACTCTCGACCGCTAACGCCTCTCTCCAATGATCCATCGGACCTCTCTGCCCTCACGCCAGGCCATTTTCTGATAGGCGCCCCTCTAGCCGCTGTACCTGAGACCAATCTCAGCGAAAGCTCCGCAAAATAGACTAAAACACTGGCATCTAGTCCAATCATTGAGCCAAAACATATGGAAGAGATGGCACCTTGAATACTTACACACTCTTCAGCAGAGAGGAAAATGGCACTCTCAAACAAAAAATTTGAAGATTGGAGATCTGGTTCTCGTTCATCAAACCGACACCCCCCCTCACCTGGCCTCTTGCTCGGGTCACAGGAGTGTCGCCCGGAAAGGACAACGTCGTCCGGGTGGTGCAGCTACAAACTGCGAGATGGACAGCTCACAAGGCCTGCTCACAAGGTCTTCCCTCTGCCATGTGATCAAGAATAAGGTTAAGGCAGACTTACTCTGTACATATTAGCTCTTAAGTGTGAAAAAATGTGTTATCTCTAAGTGTATCCCTCAATCTGTGTGAACCTCATTCATTTCAATGTTGAACCCTTATAGGGATTCAAGGTCCCGGAATGTTTCGTATTTAAGAACGTAGAAAACATAGGAATGTATCTAGTTAAGATGGATCAATAATCTGCAAGACAGAGAGAGCGAGATGGGGCCAGTTAAAAACGGATTTGTACAAATTCCTAAGAAGTCAGGTGACTACGTTGCTAGGCAACGAATTCAAACCCCTTGATTTGATTGGACAAGCATTAAGCTTTGTTCCAGAAAGCGTCACTGCTCAGCCTCCTCCGGCAGTAGTCTTCTCCGCGTGGCCGTGCGTTCATCGTGTCACTCACCGCTCTCTCAATCTCTTTGTTTGAACCGCTCACCTCGTGATTATCACCTTTGTGGTAATCTATCAACCTCTAAACCTCCACACCTCTCTCGCAACTAAACCTAAGATTCAAAACCTCAAAATTCAAAATTAAACTCCCAGTGTAAACTTCCAAAGTAGTGCACCACGTGCTCCTCAAAATTCAGTGTTTGAACTCAGTGCGACAAGCTTGTGTCTACCGCGAACGTGTCAAACAAGAACAGACTCTCGCTCCGTCAGTGCTCAAGATAATTTGTGTCTCGTGCCAAAGGACTGTGGATTAAGAAGTCATCAACCCAGGACAAAGGCACCACATCTCATCATTCCTGGACAGTGTAAAAACAGGTACTCTTCAATTATTTACATTTGTGCATTAAAATCAGAAACATTAACTCTAAATTCTAAACTCAGTGCCAATCGCATTGGCTGGTCCTCCGAAATATCAATTGTATTAAAATTAAACTCAAACCTCAAACATTTGCTCTCTCAATCTCAAACATTTTGATCTAACATTTTTGGTCTACGGGCCGGATCTCAAATTTTGGTCCTCCGGGCCGGATCTCTAACATTTTGGTCCTCCCATATCATAACATTTTGGTTCTCCGCAGCCGGATAGTTAATGAATTACAGTCTTGAAAGTGAAACAGTTCAATTCTCTGTATATTGAAAAAAATCAATAACGCTAGGTTTAGTTGCATCCTGGAATTTTCCCTTGTTCCTCAGTCCCGCAGTGGAATCCCCCTCTCTCGGCTCTCGGCCCCCTCCGCTGCAAAGCGCAGCATTGAACAAGCTCCCCGCCCCTCCCGCCGTGCAGTACGCGCCGGACAAAGCTCTCTCCCCTCCAGCCGTACGGCACTTGCCTGACGTCATTAAGGCAGTCCCCCCTCTCTACTCGCCCCACTCTCGCTCTCTCTCGCTCGCCACCAGCTGTGCCACTGCCCACTCGATCACGTCACTCTGATCAAACAGCTGTTTGAATAAACAAACATTGACCTATGTCAACAAATACTTCTCGACAGTCATGTATTAGGTTAAGTTGTTAATGATATTTTAATGTATTGTTAATTCAATTACCTCTTGCAATTTTAACTGTTTACTGTTTCTCAACATTATTATTGTATAACAATTGTTTACATTTGACTCATATTTCATCAATGTTATGTACCTTTGTTCAATGAGATAACAATCTTAATATTGCAATTCTTATTCATTGAGAATTATTTCACACTGTTTCTCTTAGATATTATCTAACCTCGCCAATTACTTGTGTATTGATTTGTTCTAATTCTTTGTGGTAAAAACTTTAATTTTTAAAATAAGTTTAGCCTATCTCAAACCAGTTATTATTTATAAATAACGGTGAATTTCATGTACCTCATTCATTCATTTTCATAATATCTCTTGTTTGCCTTGTATTATTACTTGTTCTCAATTAACCTCTAATATTGATTTTTTAGCCTTGAAAGCTAATTAAACTCACTATACTCATTTAAATATTTTGTCAACTGCCATATAAATTGTTAATGGTGTGTTTTCACTCTCAGTGCCTCAATTAACCTCAAGTTAGGTAAATATATGTTTAGATTTTAGCATTTCTTGGCCACTACATTGTTAAGCTAATACTATTCATAGACCTAGCTGTAAAACTCTCGCAATACCAATACACCCCTCTTTGTGAATACTGTACTCAAGTGAACTCTCGCCATGCCGCCTAAACCTTCTGACTTCAAAGCTTCAATCTACACTCGTTCAACTCAACTGATAAAATCTCGTTTTGAAAAACTTAAAGAGCTGGTTGATCTCTTGGCCTCAGAAACCGAACCGCTGACTGCTGTTCAACTCAAAAAACTGCAAACCTACACCTCTGAACTTAAGAAAAAACGTCAAGAGTTCGAAAACAATTTGCAACGCGCTATCGCATTAGAAGAAGATGAAATCGATGATAAAGTCTTATCAATTGACCAAGATGAAATTGAATCATTATTTTCTCATATCCAAGCAACAATAGAAACATTGTTACCTGTTGAACAACCAAAAACACCGTCTCCTCTTGATGAAACAACAAGCTCTATAGATTTCTCTAGACAAAACCGCATCTCAAGTACGCTTACCAAAATTAGACTTACAGCGCTTTTCTGGCAGTCCGTTGACATGGACCAGTTTTATCAACCTCTTTGATACTACTATCCACCGCAATGCTTCATTGTCAAGTTGTAATGAAGTTCCAATACCTCATAAGCGTATTAAGTGGTGAACCGCTCAACCTTGTTAAAGGTCTCAATCTAACCGCTCAAAATTATTTAGTCGCATATGACTTGCTCCGTGAAAGATATCACAATGTAGACGATTGCAATCATTGCACCTCAACCAATTATTGGATCTGCCAAACATCACCGCTCATTCTCTCAAAGGTTTAAGGCAATTCGTCAACCTGTACACAGAACATTCACAAGCTCTCAAAGCTCTCAACTGTGAGGTTACGACAAATAACCGCTGTTATCTGCTCTGCTCTTGCGTAAGATGGATCAAGGACTTACGCAAAAATCTCGAAGTTTTTTCGTTCACACTCAGCTGACGAACCCGCAGGTCACTCACTGCCAGATGTTAGTGACATAATTAAATTCCTGAACACCGAATGTTCACAAACCGAAGATGCTAGTATTCACAACACCTCTCATGTAAACAAGCCTGCTCATGCAGCCACTCCTTATAAGGCTTTGTCTAAAGGAGCAAACCCTCGCGGTAACGTTACCATGGTTACCACCCAGAGCACAAATGCTCGCCCCTCGCAGGATAAACCTAAACCTGCACACGCTCAATGCTTCTTATGCAACTCAAACACCCAAAAATATACTCATGTGAAGTATTCAAAGGTGAAACCCCCTCTGAGCGACAGCAAACGATAAAACAGCATCGTCGCTGTATCTCCTGTCTCGGCAATCACAATCTCCGAGATTGCCAGTCTCAATCCACATGTCGCACATGCGGCAAGAAACATCATACGATGTTGCACTTTCCCTCTCAAGGCACTCAGGCTAATCATAGCGCCTTACCTCAAGGTGACAAGATTCACCGAACCTCAGCTGACTCACAGGTCAGCGAAGCTCGAACACACACCGTGGCCTTCACCTCTCAAGGTCACCAACACTCCCTTGGCATCAGACACTCAACTGTGCTGTTAGGGACACTCTTAGTCAAACTGACTTCCCCTCAGGGCACTACACATGTGTTCCGTGCTCTCCTAGACTCAGGGTCAATGTGCGACCTCATCTCAGAGCATGCAGCCCAACTGTTGGGCGTCCGCAGGTTCAAGTCCAATATAGAATTAGCTGGACTTAGCCAACACTCTGCTCGCAATAAAGGGTCAAACCAACCTCAACATAGAGACTCTCTCTGGCAAACTGATTGCCTCTCAACATCCAATTCTCATATTGGACAAACTCACTGTTGACCTCCCCAGACACTTCATATCGCCTGAAGTGTTGAAGCGTGCTAAGCCATACACACTGGCTGACCCAACATTCCACCTTCCTGGCCCCATAGATATGCTGATTGGTGGATCTCTATTCTCTCGCATTTTAACAAATGAATCTCACTCCTTGGGTAACAACATGCCTCATGCTCTAGGCACCCACTTTGGGTTTGTGATCATTGGTTCAGCCCCCACTGTATTCCCCCACTCATCTGCCAGCAATATGTCAATATCTATGCTCGCAACCTCAGACCGTCTACACGACTCTCTCCAAAGATTCTGGCAGCAAGAAGAGCCTCCCTTGGCCAGTAAAAAATCCGCTGAAGAGCAACAATGTGATTTGCATTTCAACTCCACTCATTCCCGTAAAGAAGACGGGCGGTACGTTGTCCGACTACCCTTCAAGGAGGTAGAGCCTAAACTAGGCAATTCACTTCAAATAGCTGAGCGTCGGTTCAACTCACTCGAAAGAAAATTCACTCAGAATCCAGAGTTTCAAAAACCTCTACTGCAAATCCATTAAGGACCACATAGACCAAGGTCATATGACTAAAGTAATTAATCCGGATCTGGCCTCTCCACACTACTACCTACCTCACCACGGAGTGCTCAAACAAAATGGCGAGAATACTAAACTTCGCATAGTCTACGATGCAAGTAGCAAAACCACCTCTGGTCGATCTCTCAACGACACTCTCATGACAGGTCGTAAGTTGTTCTCAGACATCTGCGACATTCTCTTGCATTTCCGGTCCCATCGCATTGTCTTTACATGCGACATTCGACAGATGTATCTACAAATATTTGTCGAAGAATCTCAACAAAATTATCAACTCTTACTCTGGCGCGATATCGCCACTGAACCAATCTCAACTTACAAGTTAACTCGTGTAACCTTTGGTCTCAACTGCTCCCCATAATTTGGCTATACGCACTCTCCATCAGCTCGCCATCGATGAAGGCACAGCATACCCCAAGGCTGCAAAGGTCATTCGCACATCAACATATGTGGACGATATAATCTCTGGAGCTGATACCGAGGAGGAAGCCATTGAACTTCAAAGTCAATTGATATCCCTCCTAGCGAAGGGAGGATTTGAATTGCGCAAATGGACCTCAAACTCTCAAACCCTCTTACATAAACTCCCTCAGGAATATTTGGATACTCCAGTGTTCCTCCAAGAAGACTCATCACCTCACTCATCGGTCTTGGGCCTAAAATGGTCCCCGGAAAATGACCACTTCACATATTGTGTGAATTTCCCGCAAGGCACACCTACTAAGCGCAAAGCGCTAAGCGCCATTGCAAAAATTTATGACCCTTGTGGTTTTCTCGCACCATGTATCATGGCCGCAAAATGCTTTCATGCAACTCCTGTGGACAACAGGACTCGATTGGGATGAACCCCTCCCCCCTGACTTGTCCGACAAGTGGAATACCCTTCACATCATTCATGTGAGTCACGTCTCAAAGATCAAAGTTCCACGCGCTCTTATGCTCAGTTCTTCGAAGAAGATCGAAGTACATGGATTCTCAGATGCCTCGGAGAGCGGATATGCAGCAGTCGTGTATTTCCGCATCTTAATGTCCAATGACGAAGTGATAGTTCGCCAAGTCATGGCAAAAACAAGAGTTGCCCCCCTCAAAAAGGTAACTCTACCTCGCCTCGAACTCTGTGGCGCTCACCTCTTAGCACAGTTAGTAGCACATGTGTGCAATGTTTTTTAAGGACCACCTGTCCTCTCCCTCAATATACTTGTGGTGCGACTCTACTGTCGTCCTGACACGTGGCTGCAGACACCCTCGTATCGACTCAAGACCTACGTGGCCAACCGAGTCGCCCAGACTCAGGAGCTCATACCTTCGCATTGCTGGAGACACATACAAGGGACTCAAAATCCAGCTGATTGCGCCTCTCGCGGCATTCTTGCCTCTGATCTCGTAGATCACCCTCTTTGGTGGGAAGGACCCACACTTGGCTTCATCTAGATGAAGATGCATGGCCTAAACCCCAAGTTCTCTCCAATAGATTTGTCTTCTTCGGATGAGGAGAAACACACCCCACTGCCCGTACTAACGGCCACGAAGCAAGATGAGTTGGAATCTACTCACCCAATTCTCTTCATGGTCACCTCTTCAAGCTGATTCAACGGATCCAGTTTCCCAGGAAAGGACAATGTCGTCTCGGGTGGTGCAGAGCAGCTACAAACTGCTACAATGCCTGGACAGCTCACAAGGTCTTCCCCTCTGCCTTGTAATCAAGAATAAGGTTAAGGCAGACCTACTCTGTACATATTTAGCTCTTAAGTGTGAAAAAATGTGTTATCTCTAAGTGTATCCCTCAATCTGTGTGAACCTCATTCATTTCAATGTTGAACCCTATAGGGATTCAAGGTCCCCGGAATGTTTCGTATTTAAGAACGTAGAAACCATAGGAATGTGTCTAGTTAAGATGGATCAATATCTTGCAAGAGAGAGAGAGAGAGAGCGAGATAGGGTCAGTTAAAAACGGATTTGTACAAATTCCTAAGAAGTCAGGTGACTACGTTGCTAGGCAACGAATTCAAACCCCTTGATTTGATTGGACAAGCATTAAGCTTTGTTCCAGAAAGCGTCCTGCTCAGCCTCCTCCGGCCAGTAGTCTTCTACTCCGCGATCCGTGCTACATGGTCCTCGACTCACCGCTCCTCTCACAATCTCTTTGTTTGTTCAACCTCACCTCGCGATTATCCACCTTTTGTGGTAATCTATCAACCTCTAAACCTCCACACCTCTCTCGCAACTAAACCTAAGATTCAAAACCTCAAAATTCAAAATTAAACCCCAGTGTAAACTTCCAAATTAGTGCACCACGTGCTCCTCAAAATTCAGTGTTTGAACTCAGTGCGACAAGCTTGTGTCTACCGCGAACGCGTTAAACAAGAACAGACTCTCGCTCCGTCAGTGCTCAAGATAATTTGTGTCTCGTGCCAAAGGACTGTGGATTAAGAAGTCATCAACCCAGGACAAAGGCACCACATCTCATCATTCCTGGACAGTGTAAAAACAGGTACTCTTCAATTATTTACATTTTGTGCATTAAAATCAGAAACATTAACTCTAAATTCAAACTCAGTGCCAATCGCATTGGCTGGTCCTCCGAAATATCAATTGTATTAAAATTAAACTCAAACCTCAAACATTTGCTCTCTCAATCTCAAACATTTTGATCTAACATTTAATCTAACATTTTTATCTAACATTTTGGTCCTACGGGCCGGATCTCTAACATTTTGGTTCTCCGCAGCCGGATAGTTAATTGAATTACAGTCTTGAAAGTGAAACAGTTCAATTCTCTGTATATTGAGAAAATCAATAACGAAGACAACGTGGTTTGCAGTTGCCTCCCTCCACTCCTCTGGAATTTCCCTTGTTCCTCATTCCCGAAGTGGAATCCCCCTCTCTCCGGCTCTCCCTCCAGCTGCAAAGCGCAGCATTGCAAAGCTCCCGCCCCTCCCGCCGTGCAGTACGCGCCGACACAAAGATCTCTCCCCTCCACTCTGTACGGCACTTGCCTGACGTCATTAAGGCAGTCCCCCCTCTCTACTCGCCCCACTCTCGCTCTCTCTCGCTCGGGCCACCAGCTGTGCCACTGCCCACTCGATCACGTCACTCTGATCAAACAGCTGATTTGAATAAACAAACAGTGACCTATGTCAACAAATACTTCTCGACAGTCATGTATTAGGTTAAGTTGTTAATGATATTTTGATGTATTGTTAATTCAATTACCTCTTGCAATTTAACTGTTTACTGTTTCTCAACATTATTATTGTATATAATAATTGTTTACATTTGACTCATATTTCATCAATGTTATGTACCTTTGTTCAATGAGATAACAATCTTAATATTGCAATTCTTATTCATTGAGAATTATTTCACACTGTTTCTCTTAGATATTATCTAACCTCGCCAATTACTTGTGTATTGATTTGTTCTAATTCTTTGTGGTAAAAACTTTATTTTTAAAATAAGTTAAGCCTATCTCAAGCCAGTTATTATTTATAAATAACGGTGAATTTCATGTACCTCATTCATTCATTTTCATAATATCTCTTGTTTGCCTTGTATTATTACTTGTTCTCAATTAACCTCTAATATTGATTTTTAGCCTTGAAAGCTAATTAAACTCACTATACTCATTTAAATATTTTGTCAACTGCCATATAAATTGTTAATGGTGTGTTTTCACTCTCAGTGCCTCAATTAACCTCAAGTTAGGTAAATATATGTTTAGATTTTAGCATTCTTAGCCACTACATTGTTAAGCTAATACTATTCATAGACCTAGCTGTAAAACTCTCGCATACCAATACACCCCTCTTTGTGAATACTGTACTCTCAAGTGAACACTCTCGCCATGCCGCCTAAACCTTCTGACTTCAAAGCTTCAATCTACACTCGTTCAACTCAACTGATAAAATCTCGTTTTGAAAAACTTAAAGAGCTGGTTGATCTCTTGGCCTCAGAAACCGAACCGCTGACTGCTGTTCAACTTAAAAAAACTGCAAACCTACACCTCTGAACTTAAGGAAAAAACGTCAAGAGTTCGAAAACAATTTGCAACGCGCTATCGCATTAGAAGAAGATGAAATCGATGATAAAGTCTTATCAATTGACCAAGATGAAATTGAATCATTATTTTCTCATATCCAAGCAACAATAGAAACATTGTTACCTGTTGAACAACCAAAAACACCGTCTCCTCTTGATGAAACAACAAGCTCTATAGATTTCTCTAGACAAACCGCATCTCAAGTACGCTTACCAAAATTAGACTTACAGCGCTTTTCTGGCAGTCCGTTGAACATGGACCAGTTTTATCAACCTCTTTGATACTACTATCCACCGCAATGCTTCATTGTCAAGTGTAATGAAGTTCCAATACCTCATAAGCGTATTAAGTGGTGAACCGCTCAACCTTGTTAAAGGTCTCAATCTAACCGCTCAAAATTATTTAGTCGCATATGACTTGCTCCGTGAAAGATATCACAATGTAAGACGATTGCAATCATTGCACCTCAACCAATTATTGGATCTGCCAAACATCACCGCTCATTCTCTCAAAGGTTTAAGGCAATTCGTCAACCTGTACACAGAACATTCACAAGCCCTCAAAGCTCTCAACTGTGAGGTTACGACAAATAACCCGCTGTTATCTGCTCTGCTCTTGCGTAAGATGGATCAAGACTTACGCAAAAATCTCGAAGTTTTTCGTTCACACTCAGCTGACGAACCCGCAGGTCACTCACTGCCAGATGTTAGTGACATAATTAAATTCCTGAACACCGAATGTTCACAAACCGAAGATGCTAGTATTCACAACACCTCTCATGTAAACAAGCCTGCTCATGCAGCCACTCCTTATAAGGCTTTGTCTAAAGGAGCAAACCCTCGCGGTAACGTTACCATGGTTACCACCCAGAGCACAAATGCTCGCCCCTCGCAGGATAAACCTAAACCTGCACACGCTCAATGCTTCTTATGCAACTCAAACACCCATAAAATATACTCATGTGAAGTATTCAAAGGTGAAACCCCCTCTGAGCGACAGCAAACGATAAAACAGCATCGTCGCTGTATCTCCTGCCTCGGCAATCACAATCTCCGAGATTGCCAGTCTCAATCCACATGTCGCACATGCGGCAAGAAACATCATACGATGTTGCACTTTCCCTCTCAAGGCACTCAGGCTAATCATAGCGCCTTACCTCAAGGTGACAAGATTCACCGAACCTCAGCTGACTCACAGGTCAGCGAAGCTCGAACACACACCGTGGCCTTCACCTCTCAAGGTCACCAACACTCCCTTGGCATCAGACACTCAACTGTGCTGTTAGGGACACTCTTAGTCAAACTGACCCCCCAGGGCACTACACATGTGTTCCGTGCTCTCCTAGACTCAGGGTCAATGTGCGACCTCATCTCAGAGCATGCAGCCCAACTGTTGGGCGTCCGCAGGTTCAAGTCCAATATAGAATTAGCTGGACTTAGCCAACACTCTGCTCGCAATAAAGGGTCAAACCAACCTCAACATAGAGACTCTCTCTGGCAAACTGATTGCCTCTCAACATCCAATTCTCATATTGGACAAACTCACTGTTGACCTCCCCAGACACTTCATATCGCCTGAAGTGTTGAAGCGTGCTAAGCCATACACACTGGCTGACCCAACATTCCACCTTCCTGGCCCCATAGATATGCTGATTGGTGGATCTCTATTCTCTCGCATTTTAACAAATGAATCTCACTCCTTGGGTAACAACATGCCTCATGCTCTAGGCACCCACTTTGGGTTTGTGATCATTGGTTCAGCCCCCACTGTATTCCCCCACTCATCTGCCAGCAATAGGTCAATATCTATGCTCGCAACCTCAGACCGTCTACACGACTCTCTCCAAAGATTCTGGCAGCAAGAAGAGCCTCCCTTGGCCAGTAAAAAATCCGCTGAAGAGCAACAATGTGATTTGCATTTCAACTCCACTCATTCCCGTAAAGAAGACGGGCGGTACGTTGTCCGACTACCCTTCAAGGAGGTAGAGCCTAAACTAGGCAATTCACTTCAAATAGCTGAGCGTCGGTTCAACTCACTCGAAAGAAAATTCACTCAGAATCCAGAGTTTAAAAACCTCTACTGCAAATCCATTAAGGACCACATAGACCAAGGTCATATGACTAAAGTAATTAATCCGGATCTGGCCTCTCCACACTACTACCTACCTCACCACGGAGTGCTCAAACAAAATGGCGAGAATACTAAACTTCGCATAGTCTACGATGCAAGTAGCAAAACCACCTCTGGTCGATCTCTCAACGACACTCTCATGACAGGTCGTAAGTTGTTCTCAGACATCTGCGACATTCTCTTGCATTTCCGGTCCCATCGCATTGTCTTTACATGCGACATTCGACAGATGTATCTACAAATATTTGTCGAAGAATCTCAACAAAATTATCAACTCTTACTCTGGCGCGATATCGCCACTGAACCAATCTCAACTTACAAGTTAACTCGTGTAACCTTTGGTCTCAACTGCTCCCCATACTTGGCTATACGCACTCTCCATCAGCTCGCCATCGATGAAGGCACAGCATACCCCAAGGCTGCAAAGGTCATTCGCACATCAACATATGTGGACGATATAATCTCTGGAGCTGATACCGAGGAGGAAGCCATTGAACTTCAAAGTCAATTGATATCCCTCCTAGCGAAGGGAGGATTTGAATTGCGCAAATGGACCTCAAACTCTCAACCCTCTTACAAAAACTCCCTCAGGAATATTTGGATACCCCAGTGTTCCTCCAAGAAGACTCATCACCTCACTCATCGGTCTTGGGCCTAAAATGGTCCCCGGAAAATGACCACTTCACATATTGTGTGAAATTTCCCGCAAGGCACACCTACTAAGCGCAAAGCGCTAAGCGCCATTGCAAAAATTTATGACCCTTGTGGTTTTCTCGCCCCATGTATCATGGCCGCAAAATGCTTTATGCAACTCCTGTGGACAACAGGACTCGATTGGGATGAACCCCTCCCCCCTGACTTGTCCGACAAGTGGAATACCTTCACATCTCATGTGAGTCACGTCTCAAAGATCAAAGTTCCACGCGCTCTTATGCTCAGTTCTTCGAAGAAGATCGAAGTACATGGATTCTCAGATGCCTCGGAGAGCGGATATGCAGCAGTCGTGTATTTCCGCATCTTAATGTCCAATGACGAAGTGATAGTTCGCCAAGTCATGGCAAAAACAAGAGTTGCCCCCCTCAAAAAGGTAACTCTACCTCGCCTCGAACTCTGTGGCGCTCACCTCTTAGCACAGTTAGTAGCACATGTGTGCAATGTTTTTAAGGACCACCTGTCCTCTCCCTCAATATACTTGTGGTGCGACTCTACTGTCGTCCTAACGTGGCTGCAGACACCCTCGTATCGACTCAAGACCTACGTGGCCAACCGAGTCGCCCAGACTCAGGAGCTCATACCTTCGCATTGCTGGAGACACATACAAGGGACTCAAAATCCAGCTGATTGCGCCTCTCGCGGCATTCTTGCCTCTGATCTCGTAGATCACCCTCTTTGGTGGGAAGGACCCACCTTGGCTTCATCTAGATGAAGATGCATGGCCTAACCCCAAGTTCTCTCCAATAGATTTGTCTTCTTCGGATGAGGAGAAACACACCCCACTGCCCGTACTAACGGCCACGAAGCAAGATGAGTGGAATCTACTCACCCAATTCTCTTCATGGTCACCTCTTCAAGCTGATTCAACGATCCAGTTTCCCAGGAAAGGACAATGTCGTCCGGGTGGTGCAGCTACAAACTGCCAACGGACAGCTCACAAGGTCTTCCCTCTGCCATGTGAATCAAGAATAAGGTTAAGGCAGACTTACTCTGTACATATTAGCTCTTAAGTGTGAAAAAATGTGTTATCTCTAAGTGTATCCCTCAATCTGTGTGAACCTCATTCATTTCAATGTTGAACCCTATAGGGATTCAAGGTCCCCGGAATGTTTCGTATTTAAGAACGTAGAAAACATTGGAATGTTTCTAGTTAAGATGGATCAATAATCTGCAAGACAGAGAGAGTGGGGCCAGTTGTACAAATTTGTGGAAAACAGGCGACTCCCGTTGCTAGGCAACGAATTCAAATTCCTTAATTTCATTGGCTGACCATTTTAGGCCTGTTGGCCCAGCGTCCCTTCCCAAGATTCTTTCTTCAGTTCTTACTCCGCGAGCGCACTGTACGTTTCGTGTCACTCACTCACCTCTCCTCTCACAATCTCTTTGTTTGTTCAACCGCTCACCTCGCGATTATCACCTTTGTGGTAATCTATCAACCTCTAAACCTCCACACCTCTCTCGCAACTAAACCTAAGATTCAAAACCTCAAAATTCAAAATTAAACCCCCAGTGTAAACTTCCAAATTAGTGCACCACGTGCTCCTCAAAATTCAGTGTTTGAACTCAGTGCGACAAGCTTGTGTCTACCGCGAACGCGTGTCAAACAAGAACAGACTCTCGCTCCGTCAGTGCTCAAGATAATTTGTGTCTCGTGCCAAAGGACTGTGGATTAAGAAGTCATCAACCCAGGACAAAGGCACCACATCTCATCATTCCTGGACAGTGTAAAAACAGGTACTCTTCAATTATTTACATTTTGTGCATTAAAATCAGAAACATTAACTCTAAATTCAAACTCAGTGCCAATCGCATTGGCTGGTCCTCCGAAATATCAATTGTATTAAAATTAAACTCAAACCTCAAACATTTGCTCTCTCCATTCAATCTTTAAACATTTTAATCCTCAAACCGCATATCTA
>JAGISJ010000149.1:0-14625 GCA_023375725.1 Nephotettix cincticeps
TTGGGGACAGACAATAAATCGAGTTTGTTTTCGGTTCAAAGAGTTCCGATTATGTAATTCTTTATGAAATGGTATTCAATAGGTGAAAAACATATATTTCTAAGCAAATTCTCAAAAAAACTTAAAACAAGCTCAAAGCATCATTATTTATCATCTTTAAGTAAATTTTGACCTAATTTTATGCATAAAAGAATGAAAATTCTTAACAATATTCCGTTTTTAAAAATCAATCAATTATACAAAAAATTAGGTAACAAACTCAATTTACAAATACCAATTCTGAAGTAGTTACAAATACCTAAAGTTAATTACAAATGTCAATTTTAAATTTAATTACAAATACCTAAAGTTAATTACAATTACCTAAAGTTAATTACAAATACCTAAAGTTAATTACGAATACATTATTCTAAGGTAGTTACAAATACTTAAAATAAATGCCTACAAGTTCTAAGGCTAATTACAAACACATGTTCTAAACACATTCAAAAATAGTTGCAACAGCTTCCAGAACGTGGAGGGGAGACACGTGCAACGCTACAGAAATCAGTTCCAATCTGGCCCTCTCAGAGTGAACATCATGCCAACAGTCTATCAAGTGTTTTAACGTTACGTTGAACATCGGATTGAAACGTGAATCAGTGTTAAAAGAGGGTTTAAAGAACTTAATTGAGGTTATAAAGACGGAATTAAAATCATAAAAGAATGGGTTAAAAAGAAATTAATCGGATTTGAAAAATCTCCTTCATAGGAAATTAATCGGAATTAAAATCAGTGAAGTAAAAGATTTAATTCGTATTTAAAATCAATCAGTGAAATCACAAAAAAAAAAACTCAGTGACATTCTCAAGACTTTTTGAAATGACTTTGTGAAACGACATTGTGTACAATCTTCAAACAGGGCGTGGTATTCATTGCATCAGCCAGAGACACGTGTAAGCAATTAAAAATAGCTCGACCCCACGGCCTCCAACATCTGCTGTTCGACCTCCAACATATGCTGTTCAACGGACTTGCTCACCACGTCTCACTCAGTTCAACGATCTTCTGTTCTCGTACCAATGACATTCAATCTACCAGATAAGAAGCTAGATTTAAACAATATTTATAATTTTTAATAGTCCTAATCTAGCCTACAATTACTTAGAAAAACAATTAAAAAAATCTGTTTTAAAAATGATATTAAACCCAAACGTAAAATTATTAATAATGAAAAACCATTGTGGTTGACAACAGGAATATTAACTTCCATAAAAATAAGAAATAAACTGTTTAGGAAAAAAGATTTTACGCTAGCAAAGTTTTACAAAACCAAAATTAACCATTACACAAATATTTTAAAATCAAATTATTACAAAAATTTAATAAACAATGCAAAAAGACAACAAACAACAATGGAATATTTTTTCAGAATTTATAAAAGTAGACTCTTTTCAAAAAAATTTTTCAGGCAACCCAGATGAAATCAATAAATTCTTTGCAACAATTGGTTCGAATCTAGCAAAAAATATTCCAGAATGTGAAAAAAGAAACATTAAAATTTAATCAAAATTCATTATACCTCTCAGAAATAAAAATGAAGAAATTTATTCTAGATTGAACTCTTTACAAACTAACAAAGCAGCTGGATCAGACAACATTCCAATCAAACTAATAAAACTATTGAAAAACGAATTAGTTGAACCGTTAACATATGTTTTTAATCTATGCTTTAAAACTGGCATTATCCCAGATAAATTTAAAATTGCAACCATAGCTCCAATATATAAAAATTCAGGTTCGCTCACTGATGCAACTAACTTTAGACCAATTAGTCTTCTACCTGTTATTGGTAAAATCTTTGAAAAATGTATATATGAAAGACTTTATTCTTTTTGTGAAAAATATTCATTAATCTCTAACAAACAATTTGGCTTTAGGAAAAAAATGAATACAGAACAAGCAATAAAACTTCTTGTAAGCCAGGTTAACTTGGAAGAAAACAATTTAATTGTATTTTTAGACCTTAAAAAAGCCTTTGACACAGTAGATTTTAACATTATGCTAAATAAATTAGAAACATATGGAATAAGAGACAAGCAATTAGATTTATTTAAAAGTTATTTTACTAATAGACTCTGTAATACAAAAGTCAATGGAAAGTATTCAAAGTTTGAACAAATAACTTGTGGTGTACCTCAAGGTTCTTGTCTTGGACCATTATTATTCTTAATTTATATTAATAGTATTACAAACCTAAAACTTAATGGAGAATTAATTTTGTTTGCAGATGACACTGCTTTAATTGTCAAAGGTATTAATAGCTTAGATTTATATGAAAAAAACAAATCAAGACTTAAATTTAATATACAAGTGGCTTTGTTCAAACAAACTATCACTAAATACTACCAAAACTGAATACATTGACTTTTCTCCAAAAATTGAACATAATCTTAAGTTAACTGTAAACAATAGTATAATTAATAGAGTAGATTCGTACAAATACTTAGGTTGTACAATAGATAAAAATCTAAATTTTGATATTCATATAAATAATATTTATAAGACCATTAAAAAAGTAAACAAATCTCTTTATGTATGTCCTACAAACAGTTTTAAAAAAGCAGTTTATTCAGCATTTGTAACCTCACATTTAAATTATGCTTCAACCGTATGGAAAAATAAAAACATAGAAAAACTTATAACCTTAAAAAATAAAATTTTAAACAGATTTAGCATCTCAATTCAATAACATCATTCTTTAGTACGTCATATTTCAAAACTTTATTGCTAACAACAACAACATAACAAACCACATTATCTGAAGTTATTGCATCTTGGAAATCAATATTTATCAAAATATCATTCTTAGAATTTGAAACATTTGCTGAAGTTTTTGTTGTGTCAATTACATAAAGAGGTCTGTTTTCTATAAAATCTTTAGGTGAATAATACATTGATTTGCAGTTAAAAACAGCTTCCCGAAAGTTTTGATAAGAACGATACATAATTCTATAAATTCCATCAGTAATATTTAAGTTTTGCAACTCGCTAGGATAATAATCACCATTTAATTTCACTCTAAAATTTTTTTACGCTTAAAGAATCAAATCTAGATGTATCTTTCAGTTGATTATCTGATCTACCAACTTTGAAAACCAAGTATTATAAATCTAGGATAATCTATGTTTCTATAAATATTTGTTATGTCAAAAGTAAATGTTGTCCCAGAAATATTTTTTTGTTGGAATACATTGCCAATTTCTAAAACCAAATAACATATTTTGCTGCTTTTTAATTTTTTCAATAAGCTGAATTTTTTGAGTTGTTTCATACTGAATTACTGGGACTCTAATGAAAAATTCATCAATTATTATTTTGCCTTTCGCTGGTAATGAAGTTTCGTCAAATGTTCCATCTACTTTCTTCGATTTCCATCTTAAGATTGAATCATCATCAACAGCTCTAACAAATGAAATATAAAATCCTCCTTTGTATATTGGAAGATCAATATTTTCAAAAAATCCTAATCCAAAATGTGATAAAACTTCCAATTGCTTCAAATTTTCCAGTTCCAAATGTAGATTCGAATCCGTTTGTTAAAGATTTTGACTCGGAATAACACAATGTTCCTTTAATTGTACTTAATTGACCTGGATATTCTATTTCTTCAATCAATTTATTGTGCTTCCTAACCTCAATTTTTGAAAATAAAAAAGGTACAAAGTTATTAATTAATTGTATATTTTTATCTGTTGCTGAATAATTTGTTCCATCTGCTTTTTTTAATGTTCCAGAAATATAAAATTCAAATTTTGATGAACAAAATCCATCTCCAAAATCAATATTAAACTCAGTTTTTTTTAAAAGGATCATTTAAATGAATTTTACTAGAAGGAAAAAAAGTTTTTTAAATTCTAATCTTTCAATTTCTTTTGAGAACTCCATTTAATAAGAAAAAAAAATCATTCATTTGACAAACGAAACGAACTCTTTTTTGTATTACAAATTAAACATTTTCCAGAAATTCTTTTACGTTTTCCATCAATATGATTGTTTTTATCTGTTGTTTCAGTTTTCTTTTTACACTTCAAACAGTAGATCAACTCCATTTATATGAGAAAAAAATTTTTATTTAACTTTTTCAATCTTCAACTTTAATGCCGCAAAATCAGTTTTTAATTCACTAATAATAGTTTTATGTATCTTACTTTTTAACTTCAATGACGCAATTCTAACCTGATTTTCCTCGATTATTTCACGATTTTCTTAATTAATTTCTGTTGATCTTGTTCTTGTCTACCAAATACATCAAAAATATTTTGTGAACTCATATTTATTAAGTAATAATTTATTAATAATTTTTTTAAAACTAACATTTCTACTCATTTCTTTCAGCACATAAACACATAAATATCCACAAATTGGAGGATCAACATAGTTTTGAATCTGAACATCATTAAAGTACAAATTATTTTTTCCCAAATAATTAACTAATTCCAATGGTGGTTTATCAATAATGTTTCCATACGAATCAAAATAGTAAGAAACTTTTTCTTTGGTAATCCAACAAACCCAATGTGTTCCATTTCCTTCTAATGAATCTAAATTTAAAATTCCACATTCTTTTTTATTGACTTTTTCTGGAAGCATATCTCTCATAAAAAACACCACGAAAGTACTTAATATCATTGCAAATTTTTTCTAATTCACCAAAAGTTAATGGTTCAAATTTTTTTTCAAACTTTCTCTCAAATTTTTTTTCACATGTCGTAAAGTTTTTTTCACATAATCCAGAGCCTTGAACACCTTCTAATTCTTTATCTAACCAATCTAAAAACGTTTCTTATCAACAGGAATGAAGTCTGTTTTTACAACTTTTGCTCCTCTTCTAACATATGGAGTAGCTTTATTAACAACAGGAATATAATCGGCAACATTTAAAATTTCTTTTATTAATCCACCATCTTTAAATTCTTTTAGTTGATTATATGATAATTCAATTCTTACTCCAGTTTTTGCTTTCATATTCTTTTCAACTTTATTTCTTTGCCTTTGAGTTAATAATAAACTATCATTTCCACTATTTAATTGATCATATTTTAGTTGAATCTTTACTGAATTTTTATTTTTAAAAGCTTTCTTTATCTTTTGTTTTTGATTTTCACTCAAACTAACTTTTATCAAGTCCATTTAATAATTAAAAATTTAGATATTCTTTCATTCCCATTCCAAATCTTCTTTTAAAATCCATTGTTAAAGCAGTTGGAAGTGCAAATAATCTCTCATCAATACTTGCATTTTTGGAAAAAACTCTTTCAATTGCCTTATCTTCTAAAATTTTATCTGCGTTATGTCTTTCTTCAACACTTTGATGATCTCTATAAAAAATATCATGTTCTCTTGCAGCCCGATCTAATTCGTTTATCCCAGGATCTCCTCTTTTAATCCTTTTATTTATCTTCGTACCAGGTCCTAGATACTGATAACCAGGAACATGCATTTCAAATGGCAAATTATTAATAAAATCATTTATAAAACCTGAACCTTCTTTCAAAATTGGTGAAGTAATTGTTGCAAGAATTCTCTTTAAGTACTTTATTCCATCTGGTTTCACAATTAATTCATCTAATTTACCTGAAATAAAATCTTTAATTGCTCTTTTCTCGTTCAAAAAGTTATTATTTCCTGCTTTTTCTTGTGCAAAAATATAGTTCACAACAGAATCTAATTTAGTTATATCATCAATATATCTATATTCAACCTTATTCTCAGAATATTTTCTAATGCCTGAACCCACTTTCTTTCTTTTTGAATCCAAAATTGGTTTGATTAAATCTGTATACTTATCACCTTTACTTGATTTTGGTTTATTTGAATCATTATTTTGGAACATTGTTTCTGTCTCCCATAAAATCTTTTCATAATTTTTTAAATCTTCATTTGTATAGGATTCTTCTCTAGGTTTATTTTTTTCTGTTAATAACTTCCACAATCCTTCAGTTCCAACATATTTTTTGTTATTTATAATTAAGTCATCATAATTCAAAATCAACTTTTTTATTTCCAATCATATGTACATTCTTTTCATCGTTATAATAAAGACCAAATACATTATCTTTTGCTTTGGCAATATAATTTGTAGAAATAGGTCCTAAATTTATTTTCTTTCTCTCTTCTATTTGAAGCTTTTCTTCTTGAATTGGTTCTTCTTGAATTGGTTCCGCCCATTTAAAGGTATTTTCAAGTTTTTCAATCGCCTTAGTAATTGGTGAAAAAGTTTTTTGTTTAATTTCTTCATTTTCATCTTCTAATTGTTTTTGTTCTCGAAATTCTTTAATTAATCTCTTTTTAATTTTTAGCAAGTTCAATTGCTTTCTTAACAGATATCATTTATTAGGAAAAAATTAACGTGAACGTCAACGTCAACGTACTTTCTTCAAACTTGTTCATATATTTTCCTTTCGCAATAGTTAAAAATCCGTGATTTTCTTTCCAACATTTATTGCATATATCATTAAACTCTTTAAATGTCATATCTGATCCTACAAAATTGTTATAAATCTTTTTTGGTATAGTGATCATCTTGTTTAAAAATACACAACATATTCAAATTATTTCTAATGATTGCTTATCAACTTTTGAATAGCATTGAGATAAATAAATACAAGATATGTTCTTATGTCTTCCCATTACAAAATATTCTTTAATTATATCTTGATTTTCTAAAACACAATCATCAAAAACGATTAAAGAATTTGGTTTACACTCACTTAAAGGAATAATTTCATTACAAGAACTATAAAAGTATGCAATTTTCTTCTTTAAAGAGGCTTCAACATCATTAAAAACGTCTATTAAGTCCTGATAAGTATCTTGTTCAAATGATTTACTAAAAACATATAAATAAGAATAAGGAATTAGTCTTTCATAAATAAAATTTAACAATAAAGTTGTTTTTCCTGAACCACTTGAACCAACAATTAATAGTCTTATTGGCTTATCTTTTTCTTCATAATCAAAGGTTTTCAATTCTATTTTATTTTTTAACTTTAAAAACTTCTCCATTTAAATGGAAAGAATTTTCAGATTAACTAGCAACTCATCAATTTTAAAATTAAGATTACAAGATCCTATATTCCTAGATGAAAATCACAGTTATTCTATAGGACTCTTAGGTTTTTACTCAGATAATTTTGTTGAAAATGTTACTATTAACCACAAAAATTGTTTTGGATTTGTAAAAGAAGGAGTAACTAAGTACTTTCCCTTAAATCGAGGTTTTTATGACTTAGATGACATTAGAAACATATTTAAAAATGCATTAGAGGACGATTTTGAACTTACTACAATCAGAAACCGAATATCAATTAAATTTCCTGTTAAAAGCTCTTTTTACAACAACAATAATTGATCTACTGGGTTTAGATGATAAAAATGGAACTAATGAAGCAAATACAATAATCAAAGGAATTAAAACCCCAAGATTAAGACCCTTTAAATTCATTGAAATTCATTGCAATATAGTTCAAGAAAGCTATGAAAATCATCCTGAAAATATTCATTGTCATAAAGAATCAGAAGTTTTATATCAATTCTTTCCAAATGTTAAATACGGAGCAAAAATAAGTGAAAAACCTTTAAATATTGATTTTATACCTTTAAGAGATCATATAAGGAAAATACAAGAAATTATAATAACAATTAAGGATGACAAAGGAAATATTTTAAACAATGCAGAAGTTGAAAATACAGTTTTTTTGAAAATTAAATCTAACTAAATGGACCTTGCTCTCTCGTTGTATCCTATTACAAATACTATTTTTGAATATTTAGACTTAGAATCACTTGTAAATTGCTATCATGTTTCTGAAAATTTTAAATATCTTGCTAGAAAAAGATTACATAATTCAAATTTTAAACGAAAAGATTGGATATATATTTCTGAAAATTTAGAACTTTCTTTGGAATTCATTATTGAATTTAAAGACTATGTTCATTGGACTTCAATTATGAGATTGGGAAAAATACCACCAAATAAATTTTATTATATTATGTATCAATTTAAAGATTTAATTCAAGCATATAATGATTATTATGGTGATTTGTAACCCCAAGGTAAAGTTTCTATCTTATTTTCTTTAACAAATCTTTTACTTTCTTTAGGATTCAAAGCTAATTTATTTATCGTTATTGTATAGATTTCATGCTTATAGCTTCTAATGCAATTCATCTCTCTATATTCAACTTTATCTTCAAACAAACACTTCTTAAAATTTTCCATTTTTATCGTTTGTTTAATAACACATTTCTTTATACCTTTACATTTTACTTCGTTTTTATCATTATAGATATAATTATAACATTTTGATCTTAATCCACAAAATTCTTCTACAGGAATACTATTTAATTCATCTTTGAATTTTCCAATTACTTTTTTATTAGTTGTACAAAACATTGGATGATTTCTTGGATAATCAGAAGTATCAAACTCATCTAAATTTTCTTTCATTATTTCATACGGATCTTTTCGAGTTTCAATAAAAACGGAATCTGTATCAGTATATAATAAATTCATTTCTGGATCCCATTTTTTTTAATTTATCATACCAAAACTTGTACATATGTAGCTTTGACAATTCTAAAACTGCAAATCCAATATAAATTGGTTTATCAAATTTCACTTTTTGTTTAATCATATGACTTGCAATACAATTATCACTAAATATTGAAAACGTTTTAAAATTTGGTTTTTTAGCCTGTTTTTGAGAGAATTCTTCATCACCTAATTTTATATCAACTCTATTCCTAACATTTTCCATAGTTTTTCCAAATACCGAATTATTCATTAACTTATAAAAATCCTTTTCAAAGTCGTTTGTTGCTACAGTTCTTTTGTTAGTATTAAAATCAATATAATCTTTTATAAATGGTTTTTGACTAAAACTTATCACTTTATTCACACTTTTTAAAATTAAACCTTTTTCTAAATAATACTTAAGATTTAAATAATGAACAACATAATCCTTTTTTATCAAATAAAGTTGTACACAATTTTCCATCATAATGTTCTGGTGCTAATGGTAAATCTTTGTGTTTTTCATGCAAATGCTTAGGATATTCTAAATCAACAACAAAAAAATATCCAACCTTTGAATCTTCTTCCATTCTTAAAATAAATTGTTCCCACTGTTCTAATGTCTTTTCTGTTGGATCTTCATAACTTATATTTTTATATGGAAGTGGTTGAGATAAAGAATGCCCATATAAATTGTTTGCATCATAATACATCAAATAGTTATCTGGTTTTGTTGAATCATAACCTTTAACATATTTATTATTTGCTTTAGAATATCTCTTGCAACATTGTGAAATCCCACCTCTAATGCCTTTTTCAATTGTTGAATACATTTCATAATCAGGTAATAAATCTAACTTTGTTTGTGTAAATTTTAGCATTGCATCCCAACTTAAACCTGGAGAAGTTAAATAATGTGCAGGATCTAATTCATAATTTTCTAAGCAAACCGCTCTAAAATTTTCAAAAATATCTGCTAATAACAAAAAACATCTTGAATATTATAAAGATCGGAATAATTTCCTAGAGTTTTAACTTTAAGTTTGTTCCAGACTTTTTGATAATGTTTAAAATCGCTTTCACTTATATTTGTATCGTTTAAACTTGTATAAAAATCTTCAATTTTTAGTTCTTTATCATAATTTAATTTTTCTAAATCATCTATAAATTCATAAGGAAATATTCCTTTTCCACTTAAAATCTTAAAAATATCCTCTTCATCATTAGGACTTCTTTCTATGATTTCATTTAAAACTTCACCATCTTCGATAAAATTATTTATATATTTGCATTCTTCTTGTTTTAAACCAAGAGCTAGTTTTTCAATTGATGAAGCCATAAATCTAAAAGAATCGACAAATGATAATTTAATAAACTTTCTTGGTATATTTTCTTTGTTGAATTCAAATCCAAATCCTGAATTAACTGAATAATTAATATATTTTTCATCAGTATTAGCAAGTAATTCTACTTTTCCATATCTCTTTGCAAGTTCTTTTATATACAAATGAGTATCATAGTTAGTGGAATTATGGCAAATTACTGGAATATTCTGAGGAAATTTAAAATTGAGATTACAAATATCGTGAGAAGCTCCTCTAAATTCACCAGTCAAATGACAATGATCTCGAACTTTTACATCTTCAATGATCTTTTTACAAATATGACAACTGTCTTCTTCTTGGAAATAAAACTCTTCCTCATCTGTTAATTCATTGGTTTGGCACTTTTTGAGTTATATTTTCTTGCTACATATTTAGCGATTTTATTAAGTCTATTAATCATTAATTCTGGAACTTTTTCCAATTCTTCTTCATTTTTAGCTCTAAAACAATAAGGTTTATAAAATTTTCCTGTAACTCTAGATACTAACAAAATTGAAAATCCATATGGAATATGCTTTTCTGTTTTTATTGTAAATGATTTTTCTGGATTTGGTTTACAAGTATCAATTTTAGAGAGAATGCTTTCAAAATCTATATAAATAACATAAGGGTGTTCAAATGTTTTATTATGAATTTTTAAAATAAACTTTAGAATCTTGTTTAGGCATTATTGGTAAAACAGCTTCATGATTTTTACAAATTATTAAATGTTCAGACAGTTTTTCTTGATTTGGAAAGTGAGATAAACAACGTCTACAAATAAGCAATTTATGACTATTTTTAGTTATTTGAGAACCTACTAATCTGCTCATATCTTTTATTAAAATAAAATGAGAATTTTCTTCTTTCTTATAATAAAGCAAGTCAACTTCTAATTCAGCATTGTAAACTTCAGAAATTTGTAATGGTAAAATTACTCCTTTAGAATCAAAAGTATATATATTTATTGACATTTTAGGATATTTGTATTTTTCCTTAAAAGTTCGTTTTTCAAATTGTTTAATATCGTTTAAAGAAATAGGAAAGTCAAATCCATCAAAAATTTCATCATTTATATGTTTTTCATATTGCTTTGTTCTTTCTGGATGATCTGTTGGTTTATCAATTACACATCTAATTGCATAAATAAAACAATATTCATCTTTATTTTCAAAATTAATACAAGCTCTTTTATTTTTTATTTCGTTTGGCAATTCAATATAAGAACCAGCGTTTAAAGGATTTGACTTACATAATTTTAATGTTAACTTGAGAACATCTTGAAAAAGTCCATCCTGATCCTGCATTTGGTTGATTTGAACATTCTCTTAACTCCAATGTTTTAAATTGTGTCTATAAATTCATTAACATCAAAAACATCTTGAGCTTAATTGGATAATACATTGAAGTGGATACATTTTCCCCTTCTGGAGTTATTTTTTCATATTCACACTTTAAAGAAAGTTGAGCTTTTACATTTTTATTTTCTTCTAACATCTTTTCAATCAAATTTTTAATCTCTTCTCTGTTTGTTTCAAGATATGTAGGAATACTTGCATCTGAATTATTATTTGTTATAATATATTCATGAAATTTTTCTTGCTTTGATTTTTTACTTTCAACATTTACAATAACGTCTGTTGAAACATCAGCTTTTTTATCATAAATTGCTTTAATTAGTGCTTTCCTAGATTTTTTACTAGTATCAATATTATTTTGTTTTGCAACTTTTTTTTATATATTCAAAACTTCTTAATCCTAAGCGATTCGGTTTTTGTTTTGTTTTGTTTAATCTGTTTAGTAATTGTTCTCTTGAAAGATTTTTCAAATTTCTAATATACAACTTTTGAGCAATATCTACTAATTTTTCTTTATCAAATAAATTAAAGTCGTGTTTATTATCCTTGAAACTTTTTTGATTTCTTTTATTTTGTCTTCACTTAGTGATTGAAAATTATAAATATGATTATCTTTTGCCCAAATTTTTAAATCATTAAGTATTTTATCTTTTAACTGTACATTTTTTAAATGAATTTTTGAGTTATAATGTCTATTATAATGCTTTTGAAAGATTAATTTCTCACAAAACGGACATTCAATTTTTTCTTGAGTCATTATTTATATAGAAAGTTTTTTATTTAACAAATTTATTTTCTTGAGTTTACACGCTTTTTTGTTGTAAATTGTCTTTAAATGTCTTAAAAACCTGCTTCTTTAGTAAATTTTAACGTTAATATTCAACAAAATTTGGGTTAAAGAAATTAAAATGATGACTATGATGTACGTTTTTGATGATAATTAGTTAATAAATGTCCTGGTAAACTAAATTCATGTTTAATAATCTTACCACACTCACATTTTATATTTTTAATATGTGTTTCAACGTATAATTTATCACATTCTTTACAACGACATTTTCTCTTGTCTTTACTACAAAATACGAAACTAAACTCATTAATATCTTTTAAAATTTTACAGCGAGAACAAGTTTTTCTTTCCCTTTCAAGCACTTCAATATCTGTATATAACTTTTTAACATATTCTTTGTTACATTCCTTACAAATATAGTTTAAACCATCTTTACTCATTTTATTCTTTGTAAATTCAGATAAATTCTTATTATTTTTACATCTTGCACACAGCTTCTCCATTTATTAATAAAAAATTAAAGCTTAGTCTTCTTTAATTCTTGTTCATAAAAACTTCCAATTATATCTTCTTCATTCAAATCTTTGACTTTATAAGTGACTGGATTTGTATTTACAACTCTTGTTATAATAAAAATTTCTCTTGACCAATTATTTTTATATTTATTTCTAAAAGTATATTTCTCACTTGCAATTCGGACTCTATCTCCAATCTTAAATTTTGAATGTTTTACAAAATCAGGTAGAGAATACTTAAAAACCGTTTCCAATAATATTTTTTCAGCTTTCTTATTAACATCTCTTGGTTTCATTTTTATAGTTGAATGATAAGAATCATTGTATTCATAAATGACTTTTTTAAGAATATCAATCCAATTAAAGTTTTTATTAGCTTCAAAAAGGACCTTCATTCTCTCATTTAAAGTTCTATTAAATCTCTCAACAATACTAGATTTTTCTTCATTTTCAGTGTGATATAAATTAATTTTATACTCTTCCATTAAAGCTTTAAATTCTTTATTTTTGAATTCTGTCCCTTTATCAGTATGTAGATTCTTTGGTGAATTATGTTTTATCATTTTTGCATCTAAAATTATATCTTCAAAAGCTTCAGTAACATCTTTTCCATTTTTCCTTCTTAATGGTTTTGCCCAAACATATTTTGAGAAAGTATCAATAACATTTAAAATATACTTGAATCCCTTATTTTCCCTTGAATAATTTGACATTATCATTAAATCAGCTGCCCATAAATCATCAATTCCTAGAGTTATAACTTTTCTTCTTGGAAAATTCTTTCTTAACAGGAGCATGTAGTTCTTTTGCTTCTATCATTTAAAGACATAAAAATGATTCATAGCGGAGCTCTAAACCATTTTGTATGCCTTTTTCTAATGACTAATCTCAATTTCGATATATAATTTTATTCTAATAAATGATGGATCCTAATGAACAATGGATTAACACTGGACATGCAAAGTATAAAGAATTTAAATCAACAAAAGACTTAGAGTTGAATAAAGAATATAAAATAGAAAAAATTGAAAGAGTAAAAAGCAAGTTTGGACCTGTGATTGTTGCTGAATTGGAAGATTTTAGAATTAATTTACCTAAAAGATTTTCTAAATTTGATGATAAACAAGTTAAAGAAATAAATAAAGTCTCAAATTTACGTATGATTATCACTGAAAGAAAAGTTTTAAAAAATTATGAAACTGTACTGATTGATTTTAAATACGATTAACTTCCACTGATTTTAATTCCGATGAAGGAGATTTTCAAATCCGATTAATTTCTTTTTAACCCATTCTTTTATGATTTTAATTCCGTCTTTATAACCTCAATTAAGTTCTTTAAACCCTCTTTTAACACTGATTCACGTTTCAATCCGATGTTTAACGTTAAAGCTTAAAACACTTGATAGACTGTTGGCATGGTGTTCACTCTGAGAGGGCCAGATTGGAACTGATTTCTGTAGCGTTGCACGTGTCTCCCCTCCCCTCCACGTTCTGGAAGCTGTTGAAACTATTTTAGAACATGTGTTTGTAACTTAGCCTTAGAACTTGTAGGCATTTGTATTAAATTTAAGCATTTGTAACTACCTTAGAATATGTATGTATTGTAATTACTTTAGGAAATTGTAATTAATTTTAGGTAATTGTAATTAACTTTAGGTAATTGTAATTAACTTTAGGTATTTGTAATTAAATTTAAACTTGGCATTTGTAATTAACTATAGATATTTGTAACTACTTCAGAATTGGTACTTCAGAATTTGTAAATTGAGTTTGTTACCTAATTTGTTGCATAATTGATTGATTTTTAAAAACGGAATATTGTTAAGAATTTCATTCTTTTTATGTATAAAATTAGGTCAAAATTTACTTAAAAACTACTAAATAACGAAGTTTTGAGATTGTTTTAAGTTTTCTTGAAAATCGCTTAGAAATATATGTTTTTCACCTATTGAATACCATTTCTTAAACATATTTAATGAGAATTACATAATCGGAACTCTTTGAACCGAAAACAAACTCGATTTATTGTCTGTCCCCAA
>JAGISJ010000150.1:0-14598 GCA_023375725.1 Nephotettix cincticeps
TCTTTCTTGACTGGTCAGAGATGCCGAGACTTGAAGAGGTGATTTTTCTTGATACGCTGGGGAAGATTCCAGAGTAGAAGTCCGAGGAGTAGCCTGGTCAGATGGCTGACGAGATTTACTTCCAAAGTGTAGCAATGTATGATGATTTTGATGGCATGAGTAACAGCTTGACTTGGATTTTCAGTCACCCAGTTGATGATTTCCTAAACATGATGTGCACCGCTTTACTCTCCTTTACAACCTGGTAACGTGACTTAGGATCTTTACCCTTAAAGACAGGGCAAGTAGACTCTTGAACAAAACTATTTCTT
Organism: Nephotettix cincticeps; assembly: GCA_023375725.1. Lineage (NCBI taxonomy): Eukaryota > Metazoa > Arthropoda > Insecta > Hemiptera > Cicadellidae > Nephotettix > Nephotettix cincticeps. The sequence goes on from JAGISJ010000150.1 coordinate 312, forward strand.
GTTTGATAATTACAGATAATTTCAACAAGGAACTAAACATAATTAAACACATTGCCCGAGCCAACGGCTATGAAATCAGCTTAATCAATCAAATATTGATGAGACAATTAAAGAATAAAAATAATAAAGACAGATTCCTGATATACAACCAAAATATGTTCCTATTGAATACGGACATAAACTGAATTTTATAATTCGACTTGGATCAGTGATGTTCGTTAAGAGCAATACTCAGATCAACTGATAACATTCCTTCCAATGCGGGGCATTATAAATGCAATCAAAAGAAAAAACAACCTCAAGGTTCAGAATGTCAATACATTTTGACCGTGAGACACACACTCGCTTCAACTTCGTCTACATTCACAGCCAAGGTAAAGCTTTTTGCTAACCCTGCCAATTCGCTCGCACTGACCTTTCAATGTCCTGATGTACTCGTATATTTTCATCATAGAATTATAATATGTTAAAATAACTTCATATTAATTACTAACTGATAATACATGCTTGTATGAATTGTATCTGTATGTGTCAAATTAATCCATAGTATAATTAAAATGTTGATCTAAACGTAATTTATTTTGGATCTTGAATCACATGCGATCTGTATACAAATGGCGATATAATGCATTTACTCATTCATAGGATCCTTTTTTATTACTATGCATGACGTGTTTTTATTTTTGTATTTGATACGCCACAAATTCTACTTTGGTACAATTATTATACTATTAGTTATTTAGTACTTAGTTGTCGAACTATATCACTAGTTAGACATGGAGTGAAGAAGGGTTGAAAAAATATGGAGAAAAATTACCCATGTGGGGTGAAGGTCTTCAATTACGTTGATTGCAAACTTATATATGTAACATATCAAATATTATACTTTATAAATTCTACTAAAGTGAACCTCTTTGCTTAAACTTTTGAACTAGATGTGAGATGATTCTTTTTAACCTTTCACCTACAATTCATTTTCAACGCAAAGCTTATCATTAAACGAAGTCATAGCGTTTAGTTGAAATATTGTTGTAAAACTAAAATATAAAAGACACTGATCGATAAATTAACATTGGAAATGGCTGTTAGTTAATTTTCCTTTTTCATTTCCAGTGAAAGATTCAACTTTTGTGGCAGACATTATATGAAGTTCCAAAGCTGCAAACAAATTTGGTGTTTTGGTTTCCACACATGGAAACATGTTTCCACCCTAAGCTCAAAAATTAAATTTTCTATAAAAACCTTTTACTTCTTAAGGAACATTTGTGATAAATCGTTACTCAGAACGCTCTATTTTGCTCTTGTTCATTGCAATTCGTGTTGTTTTGCTCATGTATACAAAAGTCGTCACAGCCAATATAAAATTATCAGAAAATGTCAGATAATTGGGTTATTCTCTTCATTTCAAGTCTTAACCTAGCAACAGATCGCAGGCGTTGTCTTTTTTGATTCCGACTCCATTCCATGTCATTTAAGTATCTAATGCACTGCCTATTTCCAAAATGAATTAGGTCTTCATCAGCTGTGATTTCTGCGAGAATACCATCTTCATGCATTCCTGGAATTATTTCTTTTTTAATGTATCTGAAAATAGTTGTGGTAGGGTTTGATCCGTGGCTTTGGAATAAGCCGGGCTTCAATCTTCTTTGGCGCTACCGTCAAATCGGTGCACTTCTTATAATGTTTGTACAGAGTAATGTTTGCTGTAACTGGCAGAGCATCGGGGACATTTCACGAGGTTTGCAGCCGTTGTGCCTCTTTTTACTGGAATTACATTTTGACCTGCCTTTTGAAGCATATCGTTCATAAGTGCATTCCCGTCTCTTCTTAAATCAAACATAGATTTAATCAGAATTGGGTTTTTGGACCTCTATTCAAAAGATTTGTCACTCTTTCTTCATGTTTATGTTACGCAAAGATGTGTCTTTTTGAGTAAGCAATTGAAACTTGCAATGGATGCAAAATTGCCTCTTCTTTCGCTCCCGTACAACAGAGTAAACATTATTTTTGTAATGTGAAAACAATTACGAATTGTTAATTAAAATCACAATTTCGTAGTCTTGTTACTAGAGGTATGCTAGTAGACCTTTAAGATACTGATGATATTCACATTTAATATTCACAACAAGGCTGAAATTAAGTTTTACTAAAAAACTATTAAACTATGTTGGGAAACATTACTAAAGAGCACAAAAAACCTCTAAATAATAATTTTTTCGTGTTTACAAGCCTTTTAAAACCAAAATCACAAAATTTGTTTGCAATTAATAATAATAATAATATGTTTATTCCACCAAGACAGGACCACCAAACAATTGAACGACCAGCAGCACAGATTGCCGAAAAACATAGGTTTAAGAATAAGTCATATGAGCCGATAGCAAAGGACATAGTTAAACTTTCCGCGTTTATTAAGAAAGAAATCACTATAAATAAAGAAAACTGTTGGTAAATTTGGCTTCTCTCCTTGGGAAAATTTAAATACCTCATGTATGCTCCATTTGTTTATGTTTATTAGGAAACTTTTTTTAGTTGTATATTAGGGAAAATTTGGAAGAGGTGTCCCCTTATTTATTGACGGCATAGCCGAGGCTATCAATGTGATTATATCATTCAGGAAGGATGCTGGTTTTGCTGATATTTTTTTGTTAAGTATAATATATTAACTTTAAAAAGTGTATATATTTTAAACAATTTAATACATGTTAAAAATAATATTGATGGCTATGCGCTTAGGAGTGACTCCCATTCTTATGCAACAAGACATTGCAAAGACTTAAACTTACATGCAACTAGATTGGATAAGGTTCAACATACTCATAAGGCTGTTGGCATCAGACTATTTAACAAGCTCCCGGCCCATGTAAAGGAGATGCCCCTTAAGAATTTCAAGAAAGTTTTAATGACATTCCTTTTAAAAAATGCTCCTTATTCATTAGACGACTATTTTAAGATGGATATTGTATAGCATTGGACGTAATATTTAAGTAGCATTATGTAAATTGTATTGACTATACCTATTGTCTATTGACTTAATGGTAAATAAAAATGATTTGATTTGATTTGATAGTATTCCATACCTCTCTGCCCAAGTTATGGAAAAAAAGGTTAAGTGGAATATTCCTAAGAAGGAGGAAGGTGTTTGATTGTGTCAAATAGTTTGCCAATGATGAACTCTTTGTAACCATAGTTTTGTTCTAAAACTACAATATAGGCTAAAAAACACTATTCGATAAATTATCGTTGGAAATGGCTGTTAAGTTAATTTTTAATTTTCATTTCCAATGAAAGATACAATGTTGCGAATGATTTTTTTTAAGGCTTGAAAGATGGATTTCTCGCAGGAATCATAGCTGATAAAGATATAATTCATTTTGGAAATAGGCAGTGTATTAGATACTTAAATAACATGGAATGGAGTCGGAATCCAAAAAGACAACGCCTGCAATCTATTGCAAGCTTAAAAACTTGAAATGAAGAGTATAACCCAATTATCTGTCATTTTCCAAGTGACTAAATTGGACAATTTTATATTGGCTGTGTCGACTTGTGCACACATGGTAAAAGATAGCAAACTCAAAGCACCTACGAATGTCAGATGTTTACGCTAGATAATGATAAACATTGCGATGGACACCAGGTTTTTCCCTCCCTTTGACTGATTTTCATGGGAAACAGAAAAGAAAAGAAATTCAGGAAACGAAAAGCCAAAGTACAGCTTCTTACTTTGGAGGATTTCAATAGAAAATCTTAAGTAAATATGGACACTGACATATACCTATATTTCCCAAACCGAAAGTGAAAAAAATGATTTCGAATAGGTATTTCCACGTTATGGAAAAGGAAAATTTGGAAGAGGTGTCCCCTTATTTATTGACGACACAGCCGAGGCTATCAATGTGATTATATCATTTAGGAAGGATGCTGGTTTTGCAGATAGTATTCCATACCTCTATGCCCAAGTTATGGAAAAAAAAGGTTTAAGTAGAATATTACTAAGAAGGAGGAAGGTGTTTGATTGTGTCAAATGAATGCCAATGATGAACTCTTTGTAACCATAGTTTTGTTCTAAAACTAAAATATAAAAAACAGTGTTCGTTAGATTATCACTAGAAATGACTGTTAGTTATTTTTATTTTTCATTTTCCAATGAAAGATACAACGTTGCGAATGAATGTTTTTTTTTAAGGTTTAAGATGGTATTCTCACAGGAATCATAGCTGATAAAGATATAATTCATTTTGGAAATAGGCAGTGTATTGGATACTTAATATAACATGGAATGGAGTCGGAATCCAAAAAAAAACAACGCTGCGATCTTTTGCCAGCTTAAAACTTGAAATGAAGAGTAAAACCCAATTGTCTGACATTTTCCAAGTAACTAAATAGGACAATTTTATATATGGCTGTGACGACTTGTGCACACATGGAAAAAGATAGCAAAATAAAAGCACCTACGAATTGTCAGATGTTTTTACGCTACATAATGAAAAACATTGCGATGGACACCAGAGTTTCCCTCCCTTTGACTGATTTTCATGGGAAACAGAAAAGAAAAGAAATTCAGGAAACGAAAAGCCAAAGTACAGCTTCTTACTTTGGAAGGATTTCAATAGTAAATCTTAAGTAAATATGGACACTGACAACCTATGTTTCCCTTACCGAAAGTGAAAAAAATGATTTCGAGTAGGTATTTCCACGTTATGGAAAAGGAAAATTTGAAGAGGTTGTCCCCTTATTTATTGACGACACAGCCGAGGCTATCAATGTGATTATATCATTTAGGAAGGATGCTGGTTTTGCAGATAGTATTCCATACCTCTATGCCCAAGTTATGGAAAAAAAGGTTAAGTGGAAATATTCCTAAGAAGGAGGAAGGTGTTTGATTGTGTCAAATAGTTTGCCAATGATGAACTCTTTGTAACCATAGTTTTGTTCTAAAACTACAATATAGGCTAAAAAACACTATTCGATAAATTATCATTGGAAATGGCTGTTAAGTTAACTTTTATTTTTCATTTCCAATGACAGATACAACGTTGCGAATGAATTTTTTTTTAAAGGCTTGAAAGATGGTTTCTCGCAGGAATCATAGCTGATAAAGATATAATTCATTTTGGAAATAGGCAGTGTATTAGATACTTAAATAGCATGGAATGGAGTCGGAATCCAAAAAGACAACGCCTGCGATCTGTTGCCAGCTTAAAACTTGAAATGAAGAGTATAACCCAATTATACGACATTTTCCAAGTAACTAAATAGGACAATTTTATATTGGCTGTGACGACTTGTGCACACATGGAAAAAGATAGCAAAATCAAAGCACCTACGAATGTCAGATGTTTACGCTAGATAATGATAAACATTGCGATGGACACCAGAGTTTCCCTCCCTTTGACTGATTTTCATGGGAAACTGAAAAGAAAAGAAATTCAGGAAACGAAAAAGCCAAGTACAGCTTCTTACTTTGGAGGATTTCAATAGAAATTCTTAAGTAAATATCGACACTGACATATACCTATATTTTCCATACCGAAAGTAAAAAAAAATTAATTCGAGTAGGTATTTCTACGTTATGGCAAGGGGAAAATTTGGAAGAGGTGTCCCCTTATTTATTGACGACACAGCCGAGGCTATCAATGTGATTATATCATTTAGGAAGGATGCTGGTTTTGCAGATAGTATTCCATACCTCTATGCCCAAGTTATGGAAAAAAAGGTTAAGTAGAATATTACTAAGAAGGAGGAAGGTGTTTGATTGTGTAGTTTGCCAATGATGAACTCTTTGTAACCATAGTTTTGTGGAATATTCCTAAGAAGGAGGAAGGTGTTTGATTGTGTCAAATAGTTTGCCAATGATGAACTCTTTGTAACCATAGTTTTGTTCTAAAACTACAATATAGGCTAAAAAACACTATTCGATAAATTATCGTTGGAAATGGCTGTTAAGTTAATTTTTAATTTTCATTTCCAATGAAAGATACAATGTTGCGAATGATTTTTTTTAAGGCTTGAAAGATGGATTTCTCGCAGGAATCATAGCTGATAAAGATATAATTCATTTTGGAAATAGGCAGTGTATTAGATACTTAAATAACATGGAATGGAGTCGGAATCCAAAAAGACAACGCCTGCAATCTATTGCAAGCTTAAAACTTGAAATGAAGAGTATAACCCAATTATCTGTCATTTTCCAAGTGACTAAATTGGACAATTTTATATTGGCTGTGACGACTTGTGCACACATGGTAAAAGATAGCAAACTCAAAGCACCTACGAATGTCAGATGTTTACGCTAGATAATGATAAACATTGCGATGGACACCAGGTTTTCCCTCCCTTTGACTGATTTTCATGGGAAACAGAAAAGAAAAGAAATTCAGGAAACGAAAAGCCAAAGTACAGCTTCTTACTTTGGAGGATTTCAATAGAAAATCTTAAGTAAATATGGACACTGACATATACCTATATTTCCCAAACCGAAAGTGAAAAAAATGATTTCGAATAGGTATTTCCACGTTATGGAAAAGGAAAATTTGGAAGAGGTGTCCCCTTATTTATTGACGACACAGCCGAGGCTATCAATGTGATTATATCATTTAGGAAGGATGCTGGTTTTGCAGATAGTATTCCATACCTCTATGCCCAAGTTATGGAAAAAAAGGTTAAGTAGAATATTACTAAGAAGGAGGAAGGTGTTTGATTGTGTCAAATGAATGCCAATGATGAACTCTTTGTAACCATAGTTTTGTTCTAAAACTAAAATATAAAAAACAGTGTTCGTTAGATTATCACTAGAAATGACTGTTAGTTATTTTTATTTTTCATTTCCAATGAAAGATACAACGTTGCGAATGAATGTTTTTTTTTAAGGTTTAAGATGGTATTCTCGCAGGAATCATAGCTGATAAAGATATAATTCATTTTGGAAATAGGCAGTGTATTGGATACTTAAATAACATGGAATGGAGTCGGAATCCAAAAAAACTACGCCTACGATCTTTTGCCAGCTTAAAACTTGAAATGAAGAGTAAAACCCAATTATCTGACATTTTCCAAGTAACTAAATAGGACAATTTTATATTGGCTGTGACGACTTGTGCACACATGGAAAAAGATAGCAAAATCAAGGCACCTACGAATGTCAGATGTTTATGCTACATGATGATGAACATTGCGATGGACACCAGAGTTTCCCTCCCTTTGACTGATTTTCATGGGAGACTGAAAAGAAAAGAAATTCAGGAAACGAAAAGCCAACGTACAGCTTCTTACTTTGGAAGATTTCAATAGTAAATCTTAAGTAAATATGGACACTGACATATACCTATATTTCCCATACCGAAATTGAAAAAAATGATTTCAAGTAGGTATTTCCACGTTATGGAAAAGGAAAATTTGGAAGAGGTGTCCCCTTATTTATTGACGACACAGCCGAGGCTATCAATGTGATTATATCATTTAGGAAGGATGCTGGTTTTGCAGATAGTATTCCATACCTCTCTGCCCAAGTTATGGAAAAAAAGGTTAAGTGGAATATTCCTAAGAAGGAGGAAGGTGTTTGATTGTGTCAAATAGTTTGCCAATGATGAACTCTTTGTAACCATAGTTTTGTTCTAAAACTACAATATAGGCTAAAAAACACTATTCGATAAATTATCATTGGAAATGGCTGTTAAGTTAATTTTTAATTTTCATTTCCAATGAAAGATACAACGTTGCGAATGAATGTTTTTTTTAAGGCTTGTAAGATGGTATTCTCGCAGGAATCATAGCTGATAAAGATATAATTCATTTTGGAAATAGGCAGTGTATTGGATACTTAAATAACATGGAATGGAGTCGGAATCCAAAAAAACAACGCCTGCGATCTTTTGCCAGCTTAAAACTTGAAATGAAGAGTAAAACCCAATTGTCTGACATTTTCCAAGTAACTAAATAGGACAATTTTATATTGGCTGTGACGACTTGTGCACACATGGAAAAAGATAGCAAAATAAAAGCACCTACGAATGTCAGATGTTTACGCTACATAATGATAAACATTGCGATGGACACCAGAGTTTCCCTCCCTTTGACTGATTTTCATGGGAAACAGAAAAGAAAAGAAATTCAGGAAACGAAAAGCCAAAGTACAGATTCTTACTTTGGAGGATTTCAATAGAAAATCTTAAGTAAATAAGGACACTGACACCTATGTTTCCCTTACCGAAAGTGAAAAAAATGATTTCGAGTAGGTATTTCCACGTTATGGAAAAGGAAAATTTGGAAGAGGTGTCCCCTTATTTATTGACGACACAGCCGAGGCTATCAATGTGATTATATCATTTAGGAAGGATGCTGGTTTTGCAGATAGTATTCCATACCTCTATGCCCAAGTTATGGAAAAAAAGGTTAAGTGGAATATTCCTAAGAAGGAGGAAGGTGTTTGATTGTGTCAAATAGTTTGCCAATGATGAACTCTTTGTAACCATAGTTTTGTTCTAAAACTACAATATAGGCTAAAAAACACTATTCGATAAATTATCATTGGAAATGGCTGTTAGTTAACTTTTATTTTTCATTTCCAATGACAGATACAACGTTGCGAATGATTTTTTTTTAAAAGGCTTGAAAGATGGTTTTCTCGCAGGAATCATAGCTGATAAAGATATAATTCATTTTGGAAATAGGCAGTGTATTAGATACTTAAATAGCATGGAATGGAGTCGGAATCCAAAAAGACAACGCCTGCGATCTGTTGCCAGCTTAAAACTTGAAATGAAGAGTATAACCCAATTATCCGACATTTTCCAAGTAACTAAATAGGACAATTTTATATTGGCTGTGACGACTTGTGCACACATGGAAAAAGATAGCAAAATCAAAGCACCTACGAATGTCAGATGTTTACGCTAGATAATGATAAACATTGCGATGGACACCAGAGTTTCCCTCCCTTTGACTGATTTTCATGGGAAACTGAAAAGAAAAGAAATTCAGGAAACGAAAAGCCAAAGTACAGCTTCTTACTTTGGAGGATTTCAATAGAAATTCTTAAGTAAATATCGACACTGACATATACCTATATTTTCCATACCGAAAGTAAAAAAAAATTAATTCGAGTAGGTATTTCTACGTTATGGCAAGGGGAAAATTTTGAAGAGGTGTCCCCTTATTTATTGACGACACAGCCGAGGCTATCAATGTGATCATATCATGCAGGAAGAATGCTGGTTTTGCTGATAGTATTTCATACCTTTTTGCCAAAGTTATGAAAAAAAAGGTTAGATGGAATATTCCTGAGAAGGAGGAAGGTGTTTGATTGTGTCAAATAGTTTGCCAATGATAAAATCTTTGTAACCATGGTTTTGTTCTAAAACTACAATATAAAAAACACTGTTCGATAAATTATCATTGGAAATGGCTGTTAGTTAACTTTTATTTTTCATTTCCAATGACAGATACAACGTTGCGAATGATTTTTTTTCGCAGAGAACTCCTGCGATCTGTTGCCAGCTTAAAACTTGAAATGAAGAGTATAACCCAATTATCCGACATTTTCCAAGTAACTAAATAGGACAATTTTATATTGGCTGTGACGACTTGTGCACACATGGAAAAAGATAGCAAAATCAAGGCACCTACGAATGTCAGATATTTACGCTAATTGATGATGAACATTGCGATGGACACCAGAGTTTCCCTCCCTTTGACTGATTTTCATGGGAAACAGAAAAGAAAAGAAATTCAGGCATGGATAGAGCGGTTCGAAAGACAGGACCACCAAACAATTGGACGACTAACAGCACAGATTGCCGAAAAACGTAGATTTGAGAATAAGTCGTATGAGCCGATAGCCAAGGACATGTTCAAACTTTCCGCGTATATTAAGAAAGAAATCACTAAAAATAAAGAAAAACTGTATGGAAAATTTGGTTTCAGTACAGCTTCTTACTTTGGACGATTTCAATAGAAAATCTTAAGTAAATAAGGACACTGACATATACTATACTAATTTTTACACTAATAGTGGTTTAGGGGTATACTGGTAAGGGTTTAATCTTATAAAAAATAGGCCTTTATAAATTGACTAAGTAATATGGGGTTGAAGTTAAACTAATAAAAGCAAAACTTACTGGTGACTGATTGGCGACTTCATCACACATCTTCCTGGCAAGATACAGACAAACCCAGCAGTCGGGTTCCCGGACTAATAAAATCTACTAGTTTTTCTAATTAAAATTTTCAGGTTGCATAAAGACTGAAGTTAAATCCCAGTGAAAATATATGAAAAACCAGTGAAAATGGATGTTTTAGTAGAGTGGGACAATGGTAAACGTAATGTGGTGTGTACTAAAGACCTCGAGTGTATTAGTAAAGACAAACAATTCATAAAGGGGATAAAGGTGCGAATGTTATATAATAAAAGATTTTACTATGGAAAAATCATCGATACAGAAAAGACAGTCTTCCCATAGATGGAACTATTGACAAAGAACCAGTAGTACAACAAACAAAAACTGGAGAAGAATATAATACACACTGTGCAAAAGTTGCTGAGTTGAGAAGAGATGAGCCTAAAATTCAAAACGAATGTAAAAACCCTAAAGATCTGACTATCGAAGTTGATGACGATGAAGTGCCATTAAGCGTAGTTTTGGTTTTGCCAGAAAATAAGGAATATAAATAAAATGTAGAATCACCTGAAAATGAAGATAAAGTGATGTTAAGCATAGTTTTGTTTTCGACAAAAAATGAAGAACATAAATCAAAATCGCAACCAGCTGAAGATGAAATTGCTCTCAGCACACTTATTGTAAAGAGCTTTAAGAAAGAAGATGAACAACATATTAACATTACTGAGAAAAAAGAAACTACCGGAAGTTACAATAACGACAATGAAAGTGACAGTCTTTTCGAAGACAGCGATTACCAAGACGCTGACCCGACCTATAAACCTCCAACATGTGAGGCAAAAAACTGTAAACAAGAAGTATTTGCTGCATGTGTAATTTGTGAGGCATTTTTGTGCTACGACCATTTTATTAATACTGGGCCTTGTAAAAAAACATATGATGAAACAGCCTAAAGCATCCAGCGGACATGAACAAAAAAAAGAAAACAACCTCTGAAAACCTAGTGGAAGGAAGACACCGGCAGTAAAACAAAAAGTTGATGATAAACCAAGAAAACCAGAAGACTACACAATTAAGGTAGCAGCAGAGAAGAGCCTTCGGTCAAGAAAGAGAAAATAAATAAAAAGGTTTTAGCCCATGCAAATAAATTAAAGGGGCTAGAATATAATAGCCCCAAAACAGGAACTATTTTTGCAGCAAGAACTTTAAAAAACAGATGTTAAAGTGCAGCTTATAAACCAATGAGAAGTCAATGCGAATCTTTTACAGAAGAGAACAGAGAAAGTCTGTTGAGTGCATTTAACAATTTGCAAAACCTGCAACTTCAGCGGGAATACATTGTGTGTCACGTAAAACCATAAGAGGCTAAACAAAAAACTACAAAATCCGGTTGCCAACATTCAGGGCTGTAGACAAGCTTGACCACCAGGAACCAAAAGCTGGGACGTTGAGTCGGTCTCTGTGCCTGAACGACGGAGTCGGCGCCTTTTATCTCCCTCTACCATGCCCCCTCCACAACCTAACTCCCCCTGCATCACCCAGATACCACCAGTTCATCCTTTGAGGACCATTTTCCGACAATTTTAATTTTAGTTTCTTGGCGGTCGTTCTCGAGTGTAGTTGTGTGGATATAAAGTGTTTATCAAGAGGAATCTAAAGCCGCCTACGGTATGTGAATGTTTATAACAATTATTATAATTGCGTAGTTCAAGCCTTGCTTATGCACATGTTCATTTGAATGTGATGAAGTATACAATTATTTTAAGGATTGATACTGTATATAAAATCACAAGACTAGTACAATATCTTTTTGTTTGGAACTTACAAGTGGTAATAGCTACTAACAGTAGCTTTTTAGAGTTACTACTTCAATTGCTAGGTAAAAGTACATACTACCAACCACCCTGGACAATAATAAGGTTTCATAAAGACTGAAGTTAATATCCCAGTGAAAATATATGAAAAACCGGTGAAAATGGATGTTTTAGTAGAGTGGGACAGTGGTAAACGTAATGTGGTGTGTATTAAAGACCTCGAGTGTATTAGTAGAGACAAACAATTCATAAAGGGGATAAAGGTTCGAATGTTCTATAAAAGATTTTACTATGGAAAAATCATCGATACAGAAGAAGACAGACTTCCTATAGATGGAACTATTGACAAAGAACCAGTAGTACAACAACCTGCGCATGACAAGCATTGTGTGTTAAGTTGGTTTCGTGTAAATTACAATAAAAAGATTCACTTAAAAGTGTAAGGGGACAACCTACAACCTCAACTGCATTCAGAATTAATTCTCTTCGCGGATGATACCACTGCTCTAATAAAGGCTCAGACTTTAGCAGAATTAGAAAAAACTGTAGCTGAGACATTGTCACAATTAGATTCATGGTTTTCGTTAAACGGCCTTCTTTTGAACAGCACCAAAACAAAAACTATTTTCTTCAAATCATCATTAGATATCCCGAGTCATAAATTTCTCGGAATTTTTATTGACAGTAAATTGAATTGGAGTGACCACATAGACTTTGTTACAAAAAAACTCAGATCTTTTGCATTTGCAATATCAGTTCTGTCCAAATGTACAACTATTGAAACGTGTAAATCTTTTTACTTTGCATTTGTGGAATCGATTCTCCGCTATGGGATTACGATGTGGGGTAATGCTTCTAAAAGTAAGAGGGTTTTCACGGTTCAGAAACGAATCATCAGAATTCTTACAAATGCTTCATACAGAGCCTCTTGTAAAGCTCTCTTCAGAAAGCTTGGTATTTTAACTTTTCCTTCTCTCTATATCTTTGAAATTTTGCTTCACGTCCACAACAATATCAATACTTTTTTAATATATTTTCCTCGTCACAAGTACTGTACGAGAAACAAACATATTTTGAATTATCCAATCCATAGAACCTCAGCAATAGAAAAAAGCCCCTTTTACACTTGCCTAAAATTTTACAACAAATTACCAGAAAAATATAAATGTCTCAGCAGCTCAAATTTTAGGACAAAAATTCGAACCCTTCTTTTAGCGAAAAGCTACTACTCACCAACTGAGTTTTTAAATGACCCAGACTGGCCAATTTGGTGAATTGGTATTGCATACTAATTCATTGTATGGGTTACCAAGTCATTTCAATTCATTATATTTGTATATATTTATTATATTTATTATACAGTATCTATCTTTTATATATTTATGTATTAGATTTAAGATGAAATAAAGACAAGACACCAGTTACTGCTATTGTAGCATCCATTATGTAACGTTTTTGTGTTAATAAAGAATTTGAATTTGAATTTGAATATATACAGTTAAAAATTTAATTTTAAAAAAATTTATACAACCTCAAACTGCGCATGACAAGCATTGCGCGTGAAGTTGTTTTGCTTTTAATTATATACGGTTAAAAAATTTAATTTAAAAAAATTTTTACAACCTCAAACTGCACATGACAAGCATTGCGCGTGAAGTTGTTTTGGTTTTAATTATATACAGTTAAAAAATTTAATTTAAAAAAATTTTTACAACCTCAAACTGCACATGACAAGCATTGCGCGTGAAGTTGTTTAGTTTTTAATATATACAGTTAAAAATTTAATTTAAAAAAATTTATACAACCTCAAACTGCGTATGACAAGCATTGCGCGTGAAGTTGTTTAGGTTTTTAATATATACAGTTAAAAAATTTAATTTAAAAAAATTTTTACAACCTCAAACTGCACATGACAAGCATTGCGCGTGAAGTTGTTTAGTTTTTAATATACAGTTAAAAATTTAATTTAAAAAAATTTATACCTCAAACTGCGCATGACAAGCATTGCGCGTTAAGTATTTTTGGTTTTAAATATATACAGTTAAAAAATTTGATTTAAAAAAAATTTATTTAACCTCAAACTGCGCATGACAAACATTGCGCGTGAAGTCGTTTTGGTTAATATTATATAAAATAGTTGAAAAATTTTTTTTAAAGGCTACAACCTTAAACTGTTCATGAGAAGCTTGGTATGTGAAGTTGTTTTAGACATAGTTAAATAAATAATTTTTTTTAAAGTTTTAAATATAGTTAGAAAGTGTAAGGGGACAATCTACAACCTCAACTGCATATAACTAGCATTGCACGTGAAGTCTTTTGGTTAAAATAATTCAAAAAAAGATAAAATGTGTTAAT
>JAGISJ010000151.1:0-14258 GCA_023375725.1 Nephotettix cincticeps
ATTGGGTTTAGACATTTTTGTTATGGTTTGTATCTACAAACTCATATTATACAAAACTGCATTATTAATAATAGCACAGCTGAGAGAAAGAAAACAAAACATAGAGGAAAATTCTTTAAATGATAGATAAGTTAATCACATATCTTAACACTTTCCCTCATTTAAAGAATTTTTTTAAGTCATTAGTTAAGTCCCAGAGCTTGTTACAAAGTCTTCAGTCTTGGCTTGTGAAGAGGTTTGGTCATACAGTCTGTCAGTTGGAACCCAGCTGGTACATGGTTAACTTTGACTTGCCCTTCCGCTACAAGCTCCCTTATGAAGAAATGTCTGATTTTGATATGCTTAGTTCTTCTGTGGTTTTCAGGGTTTTCAGCTAACCGTGTTGTTGCTTCGTTGTCGATGTTGAGAACTGGCACACTCTTCAGTGTAGTTAGCTCTTCCAAAAGTCGTTTCAGCAAACGATTTCACGACAGGCTTCACTCGCTGCAACAATTTCAGCTTCAGTGCTTGAGATCGCCACGCTCGATTGTTTCTGACTTAGCCAGGCAATTACTCCTCCTCCAAAACTGCAGACTACTCCTGTTGTAGAATGTCCGGTCGATGAGTCTCCAGCATGGTCAGCATCGCTGAAGCACTCCAAAACATGGTTGTTTCCTTTGGACTGGTATTCTATTCCGTAGTCGATCGTTCCTTTCAGGTATCGCAGTATCCTCTTCACCCTTATGAAGTCTTCGTGAGACGGGTTTTCAAGAGTACGCGATGCTTTACTCACAGCATAGGCTATATCTGGCCTAGTTGCAGTCATCAGGTACATCAGAGCACCTACAGCTTCTCTGTATGAAAACTTGTCTCTTGAGCTCTCTGCTTTCCCTGCTGGTTGCGTTTCGTTCTCTTTCACGATAGGTGTTGGAGCTGGTTTACAGTCACTCATCTGAAAGCGTTCAAGAATTTTCTTTGTATACGCTTTCTGCGATATTCTAACATTTCCGTCACTCTTCTGTTCTATTTCTAGACCTAAATAGAAAGATGCTGGTTTGGACGTGATTTTGAATTCCTTCGTCAGATGATCCATGAAGTTCTGAAGCATGCCGTGTTCTTTGTCGCTATAAGCCCGTCATCTACGTACAGCGCTACAATCAGTTTACTTTTTCCATCTTCTTTCATGAACAGACACGGATCAGCATCACTTTTCTTGAATCCTTGAAGTTCCATGAATTTGTTGAATCTGGTACTCCAACAACGAGGCGCCTGTTTCAAACCATAGAGACTCTTGTTCAGCCTGCACACACGATCTGTACCATCCTTGTATCCTTCAGGCTGCGTCATGTATATAACTTCATCGACTTGGCCGTATAAGAATGCGGTTGATACATCGAATTGTGTCAAAATCAAATGTTCCACTGCTGCTACACTCAGTAGGGGTCTGATTGTACTGAGTCTTACTACTGGGCTGAAAGTCTGGTTGAAGTCCACTCCTTTCTTCTGCGAGAAACCTCTAACCACCAACCTTGCTTTAAACCTGTCAACTGAGCCGTCAGGATTAGTTTTTTACTTTGTATAACCACTTGAATGTTATACATTTCTTTCCTGCAGGCAGTTTCTCCAGGGTCCAAGTTTGGTTTTCCTTGTGCGACTTCATTTCACTTTCCATCGCTTCTTTCCAGTAGGAAGCTTTTTCACTTCGCATTGCCTCAGTGTATGATTCAGGTTAATTCAATTCTTGAACATTAGTAACCGCAGTCATGATGTAGTCGTCAAACCTCTTCGGAACATTGATTTCTGATCTGTTTCGTAGATCATAAGCGTTCGATCCCTCAGATAGGTCAGCTTCCTCATCGTCTTCATTTTCTCCCGGTTCTTGATAAACATTATCTTCAACGTCGTATTCTAAACCTTGGCAGCCGTTTTCCTGACTTGTTTCACTTGCCAAAGGGATTTAATGTTCTTTTCTCTGAAGTAAAGGTTCTTCCTTGAAAATGACATCTCTCGATCTCACCAGTGTGTTAGTTTCTTTGACCCAGATACCTTAGCACCATTCATCGTACCCAACGAGTATTCCTTTCTGTGATTTCTTATGCATCTTTTTTCTCTTTTGTTTTGGTATATGCGGATAACAGACGCTCCCGATTATCCTTAGATGATTGATACTAGGCCTTTTCCAAGCCATAGTTCGTACGGGGTTTTGTCAGCTTCTGAAGAAGGGCCGGTGAGGTTGAGGATGTAAGGAGCACAGTTGATCAGTTCTGCCCATAAGCCTTGTGGAAGGGACTCATGGCAGTGCATCATAGCACGGGCTGTTTCCACGATTGTTCGATTTTCCCTCTCACTGCAACCGTTCTGCTCCGGTGTGTAGGGCATTGTCAGGGTGTGCTTGATTCCTCTGTTCTGCAACATACTCTTAACTACGCCGTTATCAAACTCTCCGCCATTGTCACTCACCATTTCCTTAATTACATGTCCAGTAGTTTTAGCTGCTGCCAGAAATACCAGTTTCAGTTTTTTCAGAAACTTCCGACTTTTCCTTCATGAAGTGAACATGTCGATATCTGGAATAGTCATCTTTAAACAAAACATAGATCTTGTAGCCTGACATTGAAGAATGGAAAGGTCCGCATACGTCCGTATGAATTCGTTCCCCAGGTGTTGTGGCTCGTTCTCTAGTGCTAAATTTCAACCTGTGACCCTTTCCGTAGACGCAGCCTTCACATAACTCTTTATTCCCAGTTAGTTTCATTCCCAGCTCTCTCAATGGTCGCTTTAACACGTTTCGTGTTCTGATGTCCCATCCGCTCATGATACACCTGTAGAAGATTGTCATTATTGATTAGTAAGTTTACTTCGATAGGTTCGCTTGGTTTTATATTTTGGACCTTCAGCTTATACAGACCACCTTTTCTGCATCGGTAACCCACCAAGACAACTTCTCCATTCACCTCAAGTTGACATGTTTCCGTTGTTGACGTGAACTGACTTTGTAAATGCAAGTCCTGTGACGCAAGTACTGGAAATAAATTCCTTTTTATTCGCGGTACATACCACACGTTCTCTAGTGTGACTCTCTTAGGCTTCCCATTTACCTCCACATCAAGTTCAATGGTTCCTTTTCCCAGCACGTTGATGGACTCTCCATTGGCTGCCATCACTGACTCCTGGTTGACGAACGGCTGAAACTTCCGAAACAAGTCTTCTCTATACGTGACATGATTAGTGGCACCGTTGTCTACATACCAACAGTCAATGTTGTTTTCAGTCATCATTACATCAACTGACAAAGTCATATTTGAACTAGGTTTACTATCCTCTGTTACTTTTGGAAGTGGGTGGTTTTAGGTGGCCTCCCATCTGCTTTCCATTTTGTACACTGCCTAACTTTGTGTCCTATCTTTTGACAATAATGACATGTGACTTTCTTATTAGTTCCCTTAGTTTCTAAACTAGCTTTGTTTTTGGTTCTGGTTTTCCGATTTTACCCATAACGCTTCTTGACCCTGAGAGTTACGCCCTAATGCTTTTTCGTAAGCACACAGTTGAGTGGGTTAGGTTTTCAATAGTCCTTTCAGACTTTGCCATCATCATCCAACTAGACTTGAACGCAAAATAGTCCTCAGGAAGCATTCCTAAGATTTTACAGATCAAAAACAAATCTGGTAAAACGAATTTGTTGTCCCCTTCTTTAAATATTTCAAGTTTCAAACTAATCCATTAGTTCTTAAGCTTAGATAGGTTACTAGAAATATCAATGCTAGGATCCCGATTGAAACTGAAAAATTCTTGACATATTTCGTAGGCTTTGTCCTCAGACACCCCATCAAACAACCTATGCAGCTCTAGCCACATATCTCTTGCATTTGTAAAACGCATTACTTTTTCTAGGGTTACATCTGACAGATTGGTGGTAATAATTATCATAGCTGTACTGTCAGCCTTCCTGAACTTATCTAAATCTGCCTCATACTTAGCTACATCTGCTGTTGACGGATCTTCTTTCTGTGTAGGTGCTTGTAGATTTCCCTCTATGACATCCATTACTCCAGACTGACTCCTCAGCAGAATACTAATCTTGAACTTCCAGGTAGCCCAATTATCTTTCCCATTTAGAAGTCCAACTTGCACTTTTGTAAACTCCATATTATTATTAAGCCTTTTCCAGTAAATATAATATGTTACAAAAAGAAATAAGTACTTCACTATCAACAGTTTGTTATATTAACGTAACCACGATCTGCTACCATGTTGAAATTAAAGATGAGGAAAGAAAAATTGGGTTTAGACATTTTTGTTATGGTTTTTATCTACAAACTCATATTATACAAAACTGCATAATTAATAATAGCACAGCTGAGAGAAAGAAAACAAAACATAGAGGAAAATTCTTTAAATGATAGATAAGTTAATCACATATCTTAACAATTTTATTAACATCACAAAAATGTTTAAACATCCAAGGTTTTCACTTCTAACGGCAGTCCCACGACTGCCATGTTTTTTTTTAAATGAAAAGGCTGTTATTTATTATCTTATTACGCTGCATGGCCACCAGCTCAAAGTTTAATTCTGTTTAGGTTTAAAAGAATAATTTGAATTACTGTGTGTAATGAAAACGGAATATTTTCACCTTACTACCATATGTCAACAGAATTATTTACCACTGTTATCATAAACAATTAATAATTGTATATGTCAACAAACTATCCATCATAAACAATTAATAGATATATTGTGCAAGCATCTGCAGAGTCCATTATGTGTTCTAATAAATTTTATGAAATATTTTTATTTTAAGAATTAATAAATAAGGGGAGCAGTAGATTTAATAATTATGTCCCTATACTGGTCATGTTATTTTTACAAATGTTGGCTACAAGCACAGTAGGACGTCGATAATCCGAACTAATTGGGACCTAGGGTGGTTCGGATTTTCGAATTGTTTGGATTTTCGAACGGAAACTAAATAAAGGTTTTTAGTATGTACGTTATGTAACGAGGGCTATTTTTTTTCAACCTCCGATCGGTCAGTGTAGACGCTACGCGGGCAGCAGAAAACGGGCAGACGCTGTAGGCAACTGCGCCGCCATTGTTGACATTTATCAACAAACCAAATGTCGGTGTTGTGCTAAGGCCACGAAAACATGTCGTGTGTATGGGGAAATTTTGATTTCATAGTAAACATTGTAATTTTTAACTAATGTGACATAACTTAATACATTTCGTGTTTTCATCCATTCCAGCGCCTTCACGCGGGCCGCGAGGGCAGTTGATGCAACCCGCATGACTGCAGACAATGTTTTTGACATATGTTAGTAGAGAATTTTTATCGATCGGCCAAGTTCCAGCTAAGCTGTAACTACCTATACCTGCGTGTGCCGCAATCCTGACGGCTGAGTCAACACCCATTATTAAAACAAAGCTCGCTTGCACAAACATTGTTTTGGTCACAATCCATGATGATATTATACGGTATCTTATTTGACACGGAAACATTTTCTGTTCTCAATTTTTTCCTGTAAAGCCGTTCGGATTTTTGACGTTTCGGATATTGACGTTGGATAATCGACGTCCTACTTTTATTTTAGTACCAGGTTTTGACAATGTCTATATTTAGATTTTAAAAATTTTTTAATTCTGGATATGAGGCAAACATTGTTTTGCATTATTATTTTGTTAGTGTAGGACATGACATTGATATAATCAGCTGATGATAATCTTATATTAAAGCAGATTTTTGGGTTTTTTATAATGTTTGATTAAGTACAGGAGGAAGTGAATTTTTCTTTAACAGTATTCAAAGATGTTTCTAGAATTCTTTATTATTATTTGTTTTTCATTCATATATTTTAGCAGGTATGATATATCAATAAGTTATAAACATTATTGTTGGTTTTGCCAAATTAAGTAAACAATTAAATACAGTAGGACGTCGATTATCCGAACGTCAAGTCGTCAATTATACGAAACGTCAAATATCCCCGACTGCTTTACGGGAAAAATAAAAATACCGTAAATACCGTAATATCAATTGTGAAATATAAAAATTATAAAGATTAATTATTTGATTTTGTCTTTTATCCAATGATCACAATGATCAAGGTTTATTAGTGATTTAAAATAGTTATTAAAATAGTTATCGTTAACTATTACATATTAAATAATAGTTATTAATTTATTATTATTAAAAAATAGTACATAGTCATATCGAACTACAGTGTGTGCAAATTCAGGCCCAGATCATAGATTGTGACCAAAACAATGTTGGTGCAAGCGAGCTTTGTTTGTTTTAATACTGGGTGTAGACACAGCCGTCATGATTCCGTCGCAGGTAGAAAGGCTGTAGGCATTGACCTCTAAATTCCAGTGCGATCTATTTTTTGCTTGCCTCCCTACTCCCCCGCCTCTACCCGTCCCTTCATGAATCTGTAATTAGGCCAGGTAACTCCCGGAAACTTTCCGGCATCCGATCCCACACCGCTCATGTCATCAGTCAGTGTTAGTTTATCACAGTCCTTAGTTATTTAAGATCAATACAGTATTATACAAATATATGCCATGTATGGTCAAATTACCTACTGTATTTCAATCAATAAGATCCCGTAATTAAAGTACAGTACAGTAAGAGGGGGAGAGGTGTTGTTTACAAATAAATATGCTTGTTGATTTAGGACTCCGTGTTTGTTGATTTAGGACTCAGGCACGTGTTTGTTGATTTAGGACTCAGGCACGTGAGAGAGCTGAGCTGCGCAGTTGCCTACATCGTCTGCCCGCATTCTGCTACCCGCGTAGCGTCTACACTGACTTAAAGAAAACAGCCCTCGTACATACTTACATAGTAAAAAACTTTATTTAGTTTCCGTTCGAAAATCCGAACAATTCGAAGATCCGAACCACCCCCGGTCCCAATTAGTTCGGATAATCGACGCTCTACTGTATTTAAAATAGTCAAGCAACCAAATTATTTATTTTTGGATCACTTCTAATGGATTGACCCCGCTACGAAAGTATCAAGCCTCTAAAACTGACAGGTACCTCACAATTGACCATTTAGTTGCATTGTAACACTGACTCATGTGTCAGCCACCAGGCTACCTTGGGAACAGGTTGCCTCACATATGAGTCGGCTGACCTATATTAAGTGAATATTTTTTTGCATGGTAGCGAACGTGTTAAGAAAAGTAAGGTTCAAGGGAATGCAAATAATAAAACATTTACTATATATAAAACCATTTATATTTATTTAATCTTTTGGGTTAAACTGATATAACTATTTACAAAACTATTTTAATAAGTAGGTGACAAAATAAAGTTGACAACGAATTAAAAAAAATTGCCTACAATTTACACTCTTACTTGTAGAAATTACACTATTAACATAGCGTTGAAAAAATTGAAATGTTAAATAATAAAAAAGTAGCATTTCACATTTACGATTATCAGAAAAAAATGTAATAATCAAATACACAGATATTTGGAGGTTTAATTTAATGGCATCCTTAACATTTGTTTACATTTAGTTGGCTAAACTTACGTTAGGATTAAAAATCCCAAGGTAAATACTTCAGCTATGCCATATTCATCCATAAAACATACCATTATGTACCTTATTATCTAAATGACCACAATCAACTGGACTACTGTAGCTGTAGATTGTACTAAACATTTTTAATGCGTAATTGCCATAACTACAATTTGCCGTAACTAGGAATTAGTCATTTGTATGACAGCTATTGAGAGAAGACGAAAACTGTGGTAATCACAAATAATTTTTTTAATTCATTACTCTTTAATCCCTTAACTGCCGATTTATTTTACCTCACTGGAACCCCAACTGCCAAGGTTTTTGCTATTTTAAGTTATTCTTAACCGCTTCTTGAAACTTGTATATTAATAATAGTTTAAATTTTAATTTAACCCTCTCGGTTTTGTGTGTCGCTATAGCGACCTACAACTCATCCGCTGGGGTGTTAATGGTTGACGTGTAGACAGTCAAACAGCATTTACAGAATACGCTCTGAGAAACATTAAATCATAAACTCGATCGATATAAGTATCACCGTTTACAGTAGATTCTAGGTACTCTCCCGATGTCTGCCTAGATTTTTTTTGTATCGTACCAATCATACTTCTAACAGATAGCTGACTTATCAATTGTTATTGACGTTACTGTGGTAATGGCGTTGTATTTAGACATTTGTTTACATTGTCTTTATTAGTACAAATTGACAGTAGTGACATATGTGGAGCTTGGGAAGAGAAAGTTATTGATGATGAACAGTTTGTTGCTGAACAAAATATTTTTGTAAATTTTTTTATGAAAGACAAGACATCGAGGTAGTTTTGCTCATTTGGTATAGCGTGCAACGCCAGTTTATCATCCATAACTTTTTTATTTGCCACTTTGGAGTTTTTTCTAGGGCATTTTGCATCAGTGCTGCGATATTATCAAGGTTGACATTATAGGCTAATCATTTAACGTGTTTTAACTGTGATGTATCGAAAACAGGTGTTTGCGATACTTCACAGTTAGCACTAACAGGTAGCTACGGTTTAATGGCTTAGCAGACAGTAAATCAGCTGACTACCAACAAACGATATATCACGGACCTGGCAGTTATATGGCAGAGCAAGGTTGCCCGTCATATCACGTTCAAGGCAGTTAAGGGGTTAAAAAAACCACATAAATTTTACACTAAAGACAATGTCCCAAAAAACTAATTAAGAATTTGAAAATGTCAGCAGTTTTAGTATATTAAACACACTGCATGCTTATGGCAACAATCTCTGTGCTTTGTGTATTAACCCTTCACGGACTTAATTATTTTATATACCAGGGCAAAATCATTTTCAGTTAGGGAACAAAAAATAATTTTAAATTTTTCATTGGTTTTGGTTGGAATTTATGTTATTTATAATAAATATAAGAATATTACATCTCAAATAATTTTTTTTATGTGTTTTAACACACAGAAAGGTACAACGGATATATCTGTCTATCGCCCACAGGAGAAATCATCTGCCACCCTGACTATAATTTCAATCAATTTATAGACTGTTTGATTTTTAGTAAGTTACTATAAAACTTATTCCTAATTGTTGAATAATGAGCATATAAAAGAAATAGAAAGAAAAATCACACATTATAAAAGATAATTATTATATAATTCAAGATTATACTATACCAATAGGTGTTTATATAATTTACAACAGCTGCTTACAGACGGAAAAATCAGCCTCGTGCTGTCAACTGGCTTTATTTGGTTATGGTTTAATAATTGGTTTACTATGGTTTAATAGTAATACTTGTGTAAAAATAGTTTTAACATATTTTCTATGAGATCAAATTGTGTATCTAAACCTCTAAACCATTCTAGTACAAATACAATTACCATTCTACTCTAGGTATTGTCTCTTGAAATAGCATTCAGCACTGATGTTACCAACCTTTTAGATACTGCTACAATAACAACCACTACATCAAATCGAATAATAATTAGAAATAGCATGGAAAACATCAATATAGCTATTTATGTTTTACATATCTCAAATAAATTAGTATAGTTTGAAAGTGTATACAAATTATTATATACACTTCTATGGTTATTTAAGTTTTTTATATAATGACTCCCAATACCAAATAACTATTTATAAAATACACATAATGTTGTAAAACATAAAGAAAATGGATGGTTACATCTGTCATACGCCTGATAAATTATAAAGCTTGTACGGATAATACCCGTCAGTAGCCCGAAAAGGGTTAATGGATTGCATTAGTTTGTGTTCTATAAGATCTGACAAGTCCCAGTTCATAATTAATATAGGTTAGTGCAACCTTATTGTTTGCTATGTTTATCCATCTAGTGCTGAATTATTTTACAATTAATTACAAAATAAATAAAATAAGAAATCTCTTGGTAATTAGTAACTGCATACTTCTTTCTATACAATATTAAATTTATTTATTTTGCCACATTTCATTACATTTGGTTTAGATACATTACTGGTAATTTATATCTAAGCAAAATTAATAAAACTATAATAATTTCAATCTTCTGTGTAAATAAATGAATTTTGTGTATAAAAAGTTACATATATTTAAATTATGTCCTTTATTTATTTCTGTGGTGGGAGCAGCAAAGTAAGCAACCCAACATTGGTTATGACGGCGTGATCATTTACTAAATAAAACTATAATAATTTCAATCTTCTGTATAAAAAAAAATATATAAAAAAGTCACATATATTTAAATTATGTCCTTTATTTATTTCTGTGGTGGGAGCAGCAAAGTAAGCAACCCAACATTGTTTAACCTGCACGTTAAAACTTCATGAGGACATTTACAAGTGCATTAATCTATCAATACCTATCTTATAACTATAATTTATAACTGTAATAAAAAATTCCAATGTACATCACAAAGTATTTACATGTTTAACTGTGGACCACCTCAAATTACCTGCAAGAAAGAGAATAATAAGTAAATTCACTGTTCACTAAACAAATGGTGTCATTTTAACACTAAATTATATTAACTATTACTAGATTTTTTTGATTAACTAAATATGTAGTTCTAATAATTTGAACTAACTGGGGTTGAGCAATGATGTGATTATAAAATTTGAGGACTGTCACAAACAATCACAACTATGCATTAGAACACAGTAATAATTTAGCCCTAACAAAGTGTGCCCCAATACAACTGTCATTTAAACATGGCTTTGGTGATCTGGTTAAACAAGTAAGTGATACTTTCTAACTCAGATTGTTTATCAAGCTGACATACATGAACACGACTTGTATCACTGGGTGGGTCACTCAACAAAGCTTTTGTTTAAACACTAAACACTATAAAGTGGCACCATAGTGGTCTGCGGCTTGTATCAGTGAAAGAGAAAGATTCTGGGAAGTAGAGGTTGAGAGGAAATGAGCAACAAAAATATCTTGGAAGCATTTGAATTCAAGCCTGCTAGGATTGATTCTAAATATTGAAAATAAAACAACATCAGTTGTTGTCCTGCACTAGAAGTTGAGGTTATTTACTTTATTACAACTGAAATAGAAAAGGAGTTTAATAATATTAATTTATTATTGAGTCCTAATATAACTAAAAAACTATGGTAAGTCATTTATAATTGTTACCTAAGATATGTAAATTACAAACATTATTAATCCTATTAGTGCTGAAGTGTGCATATCAGCGTTCTTGCGAAGACAGCTGATGTGCACAATATAGCAGATCGGCTATGGTGCGAAAACTGCCAATGTGCGCTATAAAGCATGTACATCTTTTCTGTCTTTTTGGCCTTCATTGCTTGCCAAATGCCAAAAAACTTACTCCTTGACTATGTACGCCTGATACATTAAAAAGCCCCCGATATGTCAGAAATAGCCCGAAAATGGATTGGAACCAGCATAATGCATTATTTTGTGTTCTATCAGATCTGACAAGAACCAGATCATAATAGATATAGGTTAGTGCGACCGTATTGTCTGGTAGGTACCTCCATAGAGATACTATATGTCTAGACTCCAAAGAAAACTTTTACAAAGAGTTTTATACTCTATGAGCCATATGACCTATGAAGTAATACAACATTGGGCTGTGCCTTGTAGACTGGTATGTTTTCTTTGTGGAAGTGTCCACTAAAGCATAGCCTACCCTGTGAAAGTGTTCACTAAAGCATATTTTACAACATAAATTACTGGCAAAGGTAGAAGTTGTAGGGTAACCGAATTAATTTCATTTCACACATGAAAATAAAATGAAGTCAAATAAGACCTTATTTAACAAATTTGGATGAAAAATAAAACAACATTTTTGCTAAAGGGCGTGTGACCCAACCCATTTGTGAAGATTAGCACAGATTTGGAAAATACAAGATATATCTAATATTCAATAATACTTGGGTTTTCAACCTCAAGAATCCAATGACCTAAAGGAAAATTCTCTGAACTGATTTTGTGTGAGTATTGTTACTCAAAAATGGTCTGACATCTCTCACAAATGCTCATTTGACATTAGATCTTTAGATTTGTGGTATCGGCAACGTCAGCTTGTCTACATTGTAGCAAATATTTAATATCAAGTGCCTTTTACACAGTAAATATGGTGGCATTATAGGTGAACACACTATATATTAATTAATACAATAACTATTACAATCATATAGAAAAAACCATTTAGTTCTCTTCAACAGGTAACTTTCTGAGTTCCAGGTCTCCTACACAATTAGGTGACAGGACCAAAACCAAACAACAATAAGCCTTATGCTTATCGCGTTGAGTTGACACCACTAATGCAAGAAGAGTTACAAACTCTATCATTTCATTCAAGTAAAGGAGTGACATAATTTATTATAGTCGCTAAATAAAAAGTAAAGTTTACCTAACGAGTCCAACCCCCCCAGCCACCTCTGTTTGGCCGTCTGTTCCAAGAGCCCCCTCGGGGAGACCAGCCACGGTCCTGGTAACGGTCACGGTCACGATTCCAGCCACCTCCACGGTCCCCAGACCACCGCTGCTGCTCCGGGGGATACCTACCCCCTCCCCCCACGCTCTCTCTCCCTGTCACTCGACAGGCGACGTGTTGAGTCCGAGTGGGGGCTGCCACCTACACAAGAGATCAGAACATATGTACAATTTGGTGGTAAGAAGGGTGAAGGAAAGGGAGCTTTATTGCTTGAAATATATAGCAAAAGCCAACATCTAAGCTTGAAATATATAGCAAAAGCCAACATCTAATGGTTTTGTCTGAAAAGTAAAGTTGTTAAAGTACAGTAGTTTCATATGACAATCTCCAACATTTCTTGGATGGGTGAATGGTTCAGTAATAGTAATAGTAAGAGTGATCCTGTCGTTGCAAACAACCTGCCAACCCAGTCAGGGTGGCGAGTGGTTCAGTAATAGTCAACTGAGTGATCCTGTCGTTGCAAGCGACCTGCCAACCCAGTCAGGTGGTGGGTGGTTCAGTAGTAGTCAACTGAGTGATACTGTCGTTGCAAACAACCTGCCAACCCAGTCAGGGTGGTGGGTGGTTCAGTAATAGTCAACTGAGTGATCCTGTCGTTGCAAACAACCTGCCAACCCAGTCAGGGTGGTGGGTGGTTCAGTAGTAGTCAACTGAGTGATCCTGTTGTTGCAAACAACCTGCCAACCCAGTCAGAGTGGTGGGTGGTTCAGTAGTAGTCAACTGAGTGATCCTGTCGTTGCAAGCGACCTGCCAACCCAGTCAGGGTGGTGGGTGGTTCAGTAGTAGTCAACTGAGTGATCATGTCGTTGCAAGCGACCTGCCAACCCAGTCAGGGTGGTTCAGTAGTAGTCACCAGAGTGATCCTGTCGTTGCAAACGACCTGCCAACCCAGTCAGGGTGGTGGTGGTTCAGTAGTAGTCAACTGAGTGATCATGTCATTGCAAGCGACCTACCAACCCAGTCAGGGTGGTGGGTGGTTCAGTAGTAGTCAACTGAGTGATCCTGTCATTGCAAACAACCTGCCAACCCAGTCAGGGTGGTGGGTGGTTCAGTAATAGTCACCTGAGTGATCCTGTCGTTGCAAGCGACCTGCCAACCCAGTCAGGGTGGTGGGTGGTTCAGTAGT
The DNA here is from genome assembly GCA_023375725.1 of Nephotettix cincticeps. Taxonomy (NCBI): domain Eukaryota; kingdom Metazoa; phylum Arthropoda; class Insecta; order Hemiptera; family Cicadellidae; genus Nephotettix; species Nephotettix cincticeps. The sequence continues at coordinate 13,588 of JAGISJ010000151.1, forward strand.
AGTCAACTGAGTGATCCTGTCGTTGCAAACAACCTGCCAACCCAGTCAGGGTGGTGGGTGGTTCAGTAATAGTCACCTGAGTGATCCTGTCGTTGCAAACAACCTGCCAACCCAGTCAGGGTGGTGGGTGGTTCAGTAGTAGTCACCTGAACCGCCTTCAACTTACTATCAAATATATCAATAACAGTTAATGTTTTTATACAGAATACATTTTACTTTTATGTATTAACATTTCTATACATATTCATTTAGTTAAAGAACACATTCTTATTATTTATATCTATTCTTTTAATAATAAATGGTACAAATATATTGGCACAGACTTTCTCCCCTGAACTCTCGGTCACAAATGCCTTACTGTATCAATAGATATACTATTCATATTGAAATCTTTTGTAAGAAAAGAGCTATGCTTCAATAATTTTAACATTAACAAGGCAAAACTTAATTAGTAATGCATTTTTGAATAGTTATAAAAAAATTATAATTTGTTTATTGAACAGAAGACAAAATATAGGCTCTGTATTACAAATTAAAACAAGATAACTCTTGCCAATTGAGTGAATCGTTAACAAAGTTAATAATTTTGCTAAATGTCATTGTGAAGTTTCTTATTGAATGAATAATTAAGCCTAAGTAAAACTCAAATAGCTAGTAAACATTTCCCAAGA
>JAGISJ010000152.1:0-13628 GCA_023375725.1 Nephotettix cincticeps
TAGTCCAATAATTGTATTATTGTATTATAGAGTGTTGTGTATATACTTTGCTCTATGGAAATAATTAAATGTATGTTTTTGTATCATAACACCTGTGTTTTCGTATTTTTCCCACTGTTGTGAATTACAGATGGCCCAAACTGTGTAGCCTTAAAACATAATTCTTTCTCAATAAAAAAGTAATCACTAGTAATTAAAAAAAACCGTTCAATTAATTCTAATTAGTTGAACAGTTTAAAATGTAGGTTAGTGAACCCTTGTGATTTGTTTATTCTGTAAGACGCCGGACTGTCAAGTCATGGGCGAATATGATATGTAGAATGAGTGTGAATGCTTTGTGTAGTCTTGTTACTATCTAAGGTCGACTGATCCCTAGAAAAGGTCATTAATTAATAGCCCAGTGACCAGGAAAACTAAGGGACCTACAGTTTAACGTAGCTGTTTTCCAAAAACTCGCCTGTTTTTTAAGGTGAGTTTTAAATGCCTTAGGCGTTGGGGCATTTTTTTATTGATTCAGGCAGTCTATTGAGAAAATTACCACCTGCCTGCAACAATTGGCAAGTGTTTATAAACTACCGTTCTGTGTCGTCCTGTACGGTAGTTATCTCTGCCTCGTGTCCCATGCGTGTGTATGTCACGGCCTGCGGTTAACCCTTGTTCCTTTTCAACTTCAAGTTTTGACATGAATGTGCGTATTTCGCAATAGGAACTCATCTAACTCTAACTCATCGTGTTTTGTGATAGCATCGGTATTAACGCAATCGACCTTTTGCAGGAGCACCTCAACGGTAGAAAACCAGATATTTTAAGTTTAATTCAAGACAGTTTGAAATCAGAGAATTAAATTTTGAACTCAATTTATGAACAAATCCTTCATGTTCTCATCACGAGAATTGTATTGATGCCGACTTCTTGTCATTACCTGTTGTACCGACAAAACAATTAATTATAGTAATCCTTTATAAGGATATTATTAATTATAACAACAAAGACCCAAACTTAACACACCAAACAATTTGTACAACTAAACAGCTAATCTCGATATATCATTTCTACACTTAAACACAGCCAGTAAAACAAGAAGTGTATCGATGATTAATGTTTTAATTAATCAAATAATTATTTAAATTACGTCTGTACATTCTAGACGTATGGGAGCCGGATCAGCGTTGAGCTTAAATACAGGCGCCCTCAGGAACTCCTCGCTGCGATGGTTGGGTCCGGAGCGTCTGGTGGCACAAGTACGTTGCGGTTAGTGGACAGTATTTAATTAACTAATTATGTTTTAATCAATCATTTCATTTATTTATTATTACATCTTTGAAGCATAGGGTTTTAAACAGTGACTGTTTTCTTTTGAGTCTTTGGTCACACTCTATATTATAGGCAAATGTTAACATACCTCAACAAACTGTACAGTATTACATGCTCCCTTCGAGGATGTACTCATCCTCTCGAATTTTCGGTGGTTGTTTGGCGCTGCTGCCTGTTTTGTTGATCATCGTAGTTACAGGTGATGATCAGAGGCTTTCTGGACGAAGGAGAAATTACACGTCCTTAGCAGGCCCTGCCAAGGTTGTCAAGGATGTTGTGGTGAGATATGTTCTGCCCTACTCAGTTCAGGCAGTTTTCCTCTCGAACCACGTGATCCTCTCTTAGCTGCTCAACTATTTCCTCGGCTTGCCACTCGATGACCTGTAATAAATTCATACAGATTTTTGTAATTTAAAATATCTTTTTAAAGTTAATGCCTATAGGTTCAATTATCATTTGCATGTTTATTACACTGTATATTAATTTCAAGAATACATTTTTTCTTGTCCATTTGTTCCTTATGTTACAGGTGCATTTTGGATTGCTAATACAATTCTCAAACGATTTAAAGGTTTGCTTGGACTGAAAACATATTTTTATGGTAAAGGTAAATGATACAAGCAAATTTTCTTTTGAAGGAAAAAACTCATGTATTACCTTTATTTCTTTGGAAGATATTATTTACCCTATAATTTACCTTTTTACAACAAGTTTTAATTTTTGATGATATACAATAAAGCCAATGTCAATAATAAAAAAAAACTAGAAATTAATCAATTTTTCCTTTGCACACGTTTGGGTCTTTGATTATATAAAAATTATAAATCTAGTATATTTATTCTTATTACAGAATAACTTACTTTTTATTGCAGAAAACTTAATATTCAAGTAAAACACAAGTGTGCAAAATAAAACTGAACAACTTGAATTAAGTTTAAAAAAAAATGTATTATATAAAAAACAGCTTTAAAAATGTAACCATATAACAAAGCAATTATTATTAAAAGAACTATTAACAGTATAGCAGAACTATCACAGTGTAGCAGGTTCAGAATTTAAGTTCTGAATGAAAACCATGATGTCGGGAAACAATTAGAATAAACTAAGCTAAATTGCTCACAAGTCATTTTGATTAGTTTGCTCTGCACTGCGGGCATGTTAATTAGTATATAAGTTACCATAAAACAACGTTGGAAAACTTATAAAAATAGATTATTACAAATTATTCTAATAATAATTATTACTATCAAACAACTTAACATGCAAATTTGACAACTTCATATTCCTGGGAACAGAACTTTGCCGTATCAATCACATTTTTAAAAGTGACAACACGCTGTGATTTCTTCTGAAGCAAACATTTGGCCTCTAGTTAACACAATGAACGTTGACTACATTTAGTAATGCAGGAAGCCTCTAGAGCAATGTGTGCGCATGTACTATTGCATGTACACAGCTTGCTAATAGGTTCTGGTGGCTATCACAAGATAATCAAGTCAGCCAACAACAAGATGGACTGCTCCTGGGATGTATGGGTCTCTGTCTTAGTGTGCAGCCCCACCGCCCAGCTACTGGTGGTGGTTCGGAAATCATCTATAAGCAATTCTTCCTCAAACTGTGTTAGAGATCCATTAGTTTTTTAATTTGTTTTTAACATTTTTACCAAGAAATCAACCTTTATGGATATTAAAATGGGTTTCAATTCATTTAGTGTTGGTTTGCTAGTTGTAGAAACTGCGCCACTGAGGGTTCAGAGCCTCACATTTGCCTGGTAAAATACAACCTCCTTAAATTTTTATTTACTTTTCATTACCCTACAGTTTACAAAGGATGTCTCTGTGTTGGAAACTTTAAAATACCGATACTCAACAGACCTTCCATTTTTTTTAAAGAAAAGTACAGGGTTTTACAAATGTGTTATAGCTTATTCAAATTAAACCCATTATATTTTAAATCAATAACACACCTAATTATCTGGTCTAGTGGGTAGAGAAGTCAAGGCTGCTCCTTGGATGGGTGACCGCTGAGCGATCCTGTCCTTGCAAGCAGCCCGCCTGCCCGGCCTTTGGTGGTGGTTCGCAAGTCACCTTCAAGCCGTTGGTTTCCAGGTTGTGTTAGAGGGCTGCTTAGCCCTAACTTCTCCTGGTAAAATAAGACCTTCTTTAACTTAAACTTTAACTTTAGGTTGACTTTAAGAAACAAAAAATAAATGCAGTTCAAATAAAGTGTCAGTATTATCTTTAACATTAAAAAATTAATATATCTACTTTACATTCACACTTTCTTAAAACACTGTTTATAATTACATCAAAGTTTATCAATGGGAAAAAATATTATGAAATAAATTTGTGCAAAACAAATTCTGTAACGTAAAATATCTGACACACAAAACACTTAAAGAATTGAAATCACAGTTGCTAAACACCAAAGAAGGTTTGGAATTTAAATTTTGAGAAGAAAAAACCTAAATGTATAAAAATCTAATAGAAGCTGTATACTTTATTTTACATGTTAAATTTCAATAACTTTAGGTTACATTTCAAAATTATATAGAGTACGCTTATGTAATTTATTTATCCATGGCAGTAAAGTATTTATTAAAATAATTAGAATAAAAATTACAGTACTTACAGTACTATTTGACTTGCTGATACTATGGGGACTTCCTTTCTTGTACCATATTGTACTGTTGGTACTTTATGGGTACTTTATCTACCCATTTTACCAGGACTTGGAGAGGTGGTATTCTGCATTAACTTACTGAAACAAACATATGATCTTAGCTAATTGAATGTATCTTAAATATACTAGGAATAATAAATAAATAATAATTGAATATATACTTGGAGGCAATACACGATGATATAATGTAACTTGGTAATGAATATGGTACTCAAGAGGATGTGTGTGTGATCTTATTTTTCAGAATGAGCAAAAAACAAGCAATGATTAGTTTTAGCTTAATACAAAGATTTTCTAGACAATTTTCTTCATACCGGAACTTGGTATTGGAAAGATCAATAACAATAATCCCATTTCCGTAGATCTCAATATCATTAATAATCACTATGTTAATGTTCCAACTGATCTGTCTGGAGTTCGTGACTATGTCAATGTCTGGACCTCTGGAGTACCGAGTTATCGTTTACAGTCGTGACTGAGTCTGATGTCCTTGGTGCAATCATGAGGACCACCAGCAACACAGTCTGTGCTGATAAAATTCTTATCAAACAACTTAAAGCCATATTACCTGCAGTACTACCCGTTTTCACAGAAATATTCAATAAATCTTTATCTATATCAGTGTTTTCCTCACAATGGAAGTATGCTATTGATGAGAATATTTTTCATCCTAAAGATCCTAAAGGCAATAGACCCACAAGCATTCTCCCAGCACCATCAGTGTCTAGAGCGTATAGTTTATCAACAAATGTCATCTTTTATTGATTCCAGTGGTACACTGTTCAAATTATCAATCTGGTTTTCGTTGTAAACACGTACTACTACTGCCCTTTTTAAAATCACAGATTTTTTTTTAAGGAGACGCCCTTTTCCTTTTTTACCCTACACTACCCATTCCCCATGGACTATTCGTCTGTGCGAGGAACTTGCCAAGCAGTGTAAGGGGAGAGTCGGTACAGCACGAGGTGAATAGTGCTGATAAAAAGTCAACGGTCACGGCGGGATTCGAACCTGCGCCACCTCTGGCTCAGATCCAAAGCCATACACCTTTAACCGCGTGGCCACCGGCTCTCCCGAAGTACCATATTAATGATTATACCTGCGCCACCTCTGGCTCAGATCCAAAGCCATACACCTTTAACCGCGTGGCCACCGGCTCTCCCGAAGTACCATATTAATGATTATATCCATAATGTCATTAATTTGTCCCTAGCTACCATTTTGACCACTTTTTGATTTTCAAAAACCTTTGACTACGTTTATTACCCCCTTCTTTTCATCAAAATTAGCCTTGGTGGTTTCTCAGATCAGGTGTTGCCTGGGTGAGATCGTATTTAGCAGGCTGTTGGCAGTGTGTCGCGGATGGCAAGGACTCTGACTTGGAACCTGTAACTAGAGGTGTGGTGTGCCCCAATGCTCTGTACTCGCACCTCTTTCATTCGCCATCTACATTAACGTCCACAACTATGTACTACGATATCAAATTGTAAAATTTCGACTTTATGCAGATAATTTACCGATTTACTTTTACCTTATAATGACAGATTTTATTACGGCTGTAACAACTATTAACGCTGACATCAAATCCATTGTAGTCTGGGATCCACAACATGGTTTAATGCTCATTGAAAGTAAAACACAGGCAATGCTAATGGTTTCTTCAAAATTAATCAACAGCATTGAATTTAACATTCCACAAATTAAACTTGATGATTAACCCATTAAGTACTGTGAGAAAATAAAAATTTAGGGTTTCTCATAAATAAAAATTTTCAATTTGACTGATCATGAAACATAAAACACACTAAAATGCAACAGGGTTTTAATTTAGAGAAAGTTTTCCTTGTACTCACATTTAAATATTTAACACTAAAATGCAACAGGGTTTTAATAAGCGTTTACTTTTGAGAAAGTTTGCCTTGTACTTGCCTTTAAATATTTAAGACTAAAAATGCTACAGGGTTTTAATAAGTGTTTACATTTTGAGAAAGTTTGCCTTGTACTTGCCTTTAAATATTTAAGACTAAAATGCTACAGGGTTTTAATAAGCGTTTACATTTAGAGAAAGTTTTCCTTGTACTTGCCTTTAAATATTTAAGACTAAAATGCAACTGGATTTTAATAAGCGTTTTACAAATAGAGAAAGTTTTACTTGTACTTGCCTTTAAATATTTAACACTAAAATGCAACAGGGTTTTAATAAGTGTTTACATTTTAGAGAAAGTTTTCCTTGTACTTGCCTTTAAATATTTAACACTAAAATGCAACAGGGTTTTAATAAGCGTGTTTACATTTAGAGAAAGTTTTCCTTGTACTTGCCTTTAAATATTTAACACTAAAATGCAACAGGGTTTTAATAAGTGTTTACATTTAGAGAAAGTTTTCCTTGTACTTGCATTTAAATATTTAACACTAAACTGCTACAGGGTTTTAATAAGCGTTTACATTTTGAGAAAGTTTGCCTTGTACTTGCCTTTAAATATTTAAGACTAAAATGCTACAGGGTTTTAATAAGCGTTTACATTTAGAGAAAGTTTGCCTTGTACTTGCCTTTAAATATTTAAGACTAAAATGCAACTGGATTTTTAATAAGCGTTTACATTTAGAGAAAGTTTTCCTTGTACTTGCCTTTAAATATTTAACACTAAAATGCAACAGGGTTTTGCCAGCATTTACATTTTGAGAAAAATTGCCTCATACTCGCCTTTAAATATCAAACCAATTCTGGTGAAGACACTGGTGCTTCCTCACTTAAAATTAATGTGATACTGTGATTACTGATGTGACTGTTGAACTCTCAGATAAACTTCAACTTGCACAGAATTAATTCTAAGATATTTATTTAAATTTAAGACTTATTGATCATGTCATCCATTTTTTCAATGAATCACATTAAAATTTTAAAACAACTTTGTTTATATCAACTTATTTGTACCAGTATCAACAATATCCTTACAACTATGCATGCTATACTTCAAACCAATTCTCCTGATTATTTTAAGTCCAAGTACTTTATATATTTCTACGCAATAATAACACCCACAGCTCCATACACGGAGCGTCGATGTTATTTATACCTCTACATTGTACTGTTAACTTTGATAAATCCTTCATTGTTACTGGGTGTAGGCGCAGAATGCTTTTCTCAGTAACATTGAATCCATTAACAAGTGCTCTCGGTTTGTGGAGGTCAAGGTATACCTACTGAGCTCTTTATGCTAGTATTAGCTTAGTGCTGAGCACTTTGCGGGAGCAGTGCGTATGGCCGGCATGGCTTGGTAGCGACAGGGCAATGTATGAATGTTGGAATAAATGTGATAGTTGTACCATTTAAATTTTAAATTTTTAGGTTTTAAAAATTGTTCTTTACTTTTAAATGATAATTTTAAATTAGAGTTTCTTTTTAATTCCTCCTCTATACTACCTCATAAGGCAAGAGAAAGTATTGATTGTGAAAAATTTTGACTCCTGGTTTTTTTGTGGTAATATCTGTTTGGAGGTGTCCTGTTTTATTATTTTTATATTTTTTCTTGACAAGGTCGTATGCACTATTATATTTGTGTTCTTAGACCAATAAAAAATCCCAATCTCAATAAAGAATCTTGAATCTTGGACAAAGCCTATTGATGAGTATTTGTCATGTGACATTCTTTAGGCTACTGTTAAACATTTATTGTTATGTATTTATTGTTTGTTCTTTGTTCATTTTTAGTTGTTATTATCTTATATATTTATTTGTTGTATGTTATTGTTGTTTTTGTTGAGTGTTAGTGTTAATTGAAAATAATAGGCTACTAACTACTTTGGGACAGTTGAAATGAGGAATTTTATGTTGGCTAGACTATAATGTTGGTATGAATATATTTAATATAATGGTTTTTGAGATATCAATTGCATTTATAAATGTTTAAAGACAAATAAAGAATCTTGAATCTGAACCCAAAAAAGTTATTTATAAAAAATGTCTGTCCGTATGTGTGCGTGTAGATGGATGGATGTGTAGGCCTACATCGCTAGATCCCAAACCCAATAGCCCATTTTTATTAAATTCGGCATGTAGGTGTAGGCTCAGAACCATCTATACAGACCTTTTTTTCAAGTTTAAAAGTTTTCAGTCTAAAAACCTCTAAAAGTCAACTAAAATGGGATTTTCTAAAAACACAGGTCTAACGATTTTGACGAAACCTGCCATGTTTGTACTGTTACTGCTGCTCAACAACATGACATTAGCCATACATTTGAAAAATGTATGGTTCATGAGCTGTGTAAGTTCAAAACTTACATGAGCTAATTTGCATAAAATTCCTTATGTATGCATTTTAAGCTTGTTTAGGGGCTACATTGACGTATTTCCCAAAAATATTGTGATAATTAACATAAGAGCAAACATTTTGAGAGCTTTTGCAAAACTTTAAGTCTAACAGTAGTTCAGAAAATCTAGCTCAAATCAAAAAGTATCACTTCCGGCGAAGACGCCAACGCCAGGCTCCCGCACCGTGCGCTACAGCCATGACCATTGACCCACGGCCAACCTTCCTCTGGGCGATCGTTTTTGGAATTTTGTTTGAAATGTTTACTAGCTATTTTACTTTTGATTACACTCAATTACTCAATAAAATACTTCAAAGTGACATTTTGCCAAGTTATTAAGTTTGTTTATGGTTTCACTCAATTGGTAAGAGTAATTTTGTTTACTTTAATAATTATTATTACTGTAGGCATGCTATATTTTATTATATTTCAAGCTGTTTAATTGGATAGTGTTTTGTGTCGATTGACCAAGTGAGACTTTGTATTTAGACTAGAGTTAGGCCTACTCACAACAAAAGCTTATTTTTGTTACACTGAGTATTAAAGGTAGTTTTACCAGGACTTTTTTTATTTGTAATACAGAACCTATATTTTAACTTCTATTTAATAAACAAATTACTATTAAAAATGCATAACTAATTAAATTTTGGGTACTTATCGGTTAACGGGAGGCCACCTATAAAACTATCTAACATTATTATAATTATTATTTTTGTGTGTGATTTAAATAGAGAAAATATGTTTCCAACCAAATATCGGTTATCGCTATTCTAGACGGTACATTGTTGACTGGTCAAGGTTGAACAAAGGTCACAGTGCTCGGATGCCGCGTAGTTATTTTGGTCTTCAATGCATTATTGAATTCGCATTGTGCGTAGGCTACTTCGTGTTTGTTGTGTAGTTTTTATTTATTATTATACATTTTCACGAATAGGATGTGTGGTTGTGCTAAGTGGCGTAACAAAAGGCAAAGGGGTACGGCCAGACATAATTTAGACAGCTACCTAGCAAAGTTCATTTAACGGACGGCGGTTGGCGGCGATCTCTTCACTCAGCTTCTCGGCGAGTCCAGACAAAGACCCGGAAAAGTGATATCTTGTTATATTTTGATTGTAGGAATGCTACTCTGTATAATACAGTTTTTATCTTTTCGTTTTGATTTTATTTTAGATCGTTTTATTGGTAGCCTCCCGTTAACCGATAAGTACAAAATTTTGCTTTTTTATTGTTAAAATTATTGAATCTTAGCTCTACTCTTTAAAAGGATTTCAATATGAATAGTATATCTATTGACACAGCATTTGCGACAGAGTTCAGCGGAGAAAGTATGTGCCAATATATTGGTACCATTTATTTGTATGTAGTACTATGTAAGTTTTTCTATTGGGAACTATTTTCAACTTCACAAAGGCATTACGGTTTGAATTCTGTGTGGTACTGTCTAAGTTTATCGTACCTGAAGATTGATTGTTTTTATTGTAAATGTTTTGTGTTAGTCTGAAGGCGGTTGTCATCTTTTGGCAATGAGCTTTATTTGCAAACTTTTCAAATCCTGACTCTTTTATAATTTCACCAAGATATTTAAATTGGAAAATCCTTTTTTTATATATTTCCATACTTTGTGTGTAAACTTTTAGTGTATATATATGTAATATATATATATATATATATATATATATATATATATATATATATATATATATATAAGAGAGAGAGAGAGGGGGGGGCCAAAATTATGGTTCCAAGATATTTTAGTATTACTATTACTATCAATATACTACTTACCCAGCTGGCCTCTCTTTACTCTGTAACTCTGTTTATTTTGACAGAGCTGAGTATTCCATTTTCTTCTAGGAATACAATTTCATCGACTGCTGCACGCACACTGAAACAAAAAAAATATGTTCAGCTAGTAGAATATATATCTAAATAAACGAAAGTTTTGGGTTTGTGTGGAGCTTTATTATTTTTTTATAATAGGCCTACCATATAACATCTAAATTTCTTGGCACCAAACTAATTGGTAGCTTATCATTAGGGCCTAACTTATGGTGTGTTGCTCTTTAACTTATTACTGGCACTTGTGGTATAGTGCTGTAATCCAGCTACTTAGAAGTCAGGTATTTGGGAGTTAATATGGCATGTTTTGGTAATTATTAATTTTATATACAGAAATTTCATTTATATATTAATTTTGCATGTTTTGATCTTATTTAACAATGTCTATATAATAAATACGTTTGTTTAATTGCTGTAGGTAATAAATCTTATTGAAATAATGCTATGTCAGTGAAGACCATTCTTATTGTTCGACATCGACTTCCATCTCCACCGCGACCCACTTGTTCTGTTCGTACCCTTAGGGTCGACAACCATGTAAAACAAATGCATTGTTAGCGTATCGAAGAGAACAGAATGGGAATTGTCGTGGAGTTTAGCGTGATTCCATCTAGGATGTTTGCACTGATGCTTTTGTAAATCAAATGAGTTTGCTTTTATATGGATGCCTACTGCGCGGTCTTACAAACATATCGCACAGAACACGTGGAGTCTGTCATTCTGTGCGCTAGGCCAGGCTAGTCCAGTGCTAAATATGAAGGGAGATATGATAGAAATTGTGCGTAGCTAACTCCTGTATTGAGGAACAAGACAAACTACAAACAAACTAACCTAACCGGTATGTTCTAGAAAATGAGTGAAAGAAGAAAGCAACTTAACTTGGAACATCAGGCAATTAATAACAATAAAAGGTAAACAGTTATTCGGCCTACTATTGTAGAATAGTCAATTTAGACTTTTTCTAATTTATTTGACTATTATTGTTTGGGCACAATAAGCTAATAAATAAAATGTGCTATTTACTTAATAAGAAAGGATATTGAGTAGTTTATATACAATAGTAAAGTTGTGGTGAGAAACAGAGCAATACAAATAGGGGATAGTTGTTTTCAATAATTACGAGAATGCCTCAGAGATCATTCTGATCATAGCATAAATAATTCATAATAATATAAATAATAATAATGTATTATTTATTCTATGATTCTGATATACAAATGAAATCAATCCAGGGCATTTTTTAGTTCGAGGAAAAGATGAGGGTATTCCTCTAAACCACTTCTTTTCAAATTTATTGGTTGCTCTGAAAACCATCCGTGGGTATATTACGTATCAGCCTCCACTTTGCGACAGCTACATTTCATCACTGTCATTAGACATAAAATCTATAACAAAAATCTTATTGTTTGTACATTTGTTGATTTGGCAATGAGTTAATTGACTGTGAATCTCTCTTCTAAATTTTAAATGATTATCATTTTCCCTTTGCCTTTTATGGAGTTTTCCTTTGTGGCATGGCTAAACTTTTGAAAAGTATAAAAACAAGTTTTTGGATGATTGTTGGTGTAGCATCAATTTTTAGTTTTAATTGGTCCCGTTCTACAGTTAACAGTACCGTCGGGATGCACTGAATTTTCCCACATTATATAGGACTACCTTTCTTTGGGTAATACTTACTCCAGATTATAGTCACTTCTGTGGATAGCTCGTAGCCACATTTTAATCCCAACATGAAAATAAAATACGCTTACAGAATTCTTAGGTCCATTGTTCTTTTGCAGCCTTAATGCAACAATTAAAGGGCATATTAAGTAGCTGAAAAGTTAACAATATCGTTAACTTAAACCACAAACTACAGAACCGCACTTGAGAAACACACACAATTAAGTTAATAGTGATAGAAATCTAAGGTAGAAACTGCATGTGAAAGGTTGTCAAGGTCACTGATGAAAGAAAGAGAGCTCCTATGGAAAGCATGACACAAGTGTGGGCTCAGAGAAAATCTATCTTATCTAAAAGAGCGCTGATTATACTTATGTTTCATTGTTTAATAAATTCTTGATTCTGGACAAATGCTTGAAGTTGTGTATTGTAATAGTTATGATATAGGTTTTTTATATACTTCATAACATAAAGTTATTTTAGAATGTCATGAACACATAATTCATACATTTTCTTATGAATGTATTATGTTCAGCTTATAACATTACCTTGCTTATACTCTTAAATTTTTAGTTCTGGTTTTATAATATAAAGTGTAATCAATAGTATGATATTTCTAAATCAGAAGCCATGTTCTATTATTTCATACCTTCATAGCTTAAATTATTTTTTAATTTAAGCCAAAGGTTAACTGGTTATTGGAGTATAGGTTATATATTGTTTTGACATTTAAGCAGACACAATATTAACCAGTGATCTAATGCAGTCCTAAATTTACAGGTAAAGACACACACAAAACACTTGTAACTAGTGATGTGGGTCGGGTAAATACCCAGCGGGTAGGTAAATATAAATTGGGTATTTACCTGGATATTTACCCGAGGCCCGGGTAAATACCCAAAAATTGGGTATTTATAAATTGTATCAAAGCTAGAGAAGATTGAGATTTTTTTTGCAATTATTACCCTCTTAGGATAATAAGTGATGATAAAATGTGTTAAACCAAATTTCATATGGTCCCTACTAGCATTTGACTTCTGGGTATAATCGGCATAAATACCCAGGTCCTGGGTATTTATAATTTTTATTAAAGTTAAATAAAATTGAGATTTTTACAATTTATTACCCTGTAGGGATAGTAAAATGATAATAAAATGTGTCAAACAAAATTTCATATAGGCCTAGTCCCTACTATCATTTTTTTCTGAGCATAATCAGCATAAATACCCAAGACCTCAGTATTTAGGATTTTTTTTATGTTTTTGTGATATATGAATTTAATTTTGTTGAAAGTGAAACAAAAGAATTTGTAAAAGTAATAATTAGTATTTAGAAAGAGAGAAAAATTTAAACTAGAATGTGTATACAACTTAAGAAAATAATAAAAACTCAATCTGTAGGATAGGATGGTAAGATTCAATAGTAGTTCTGATGTAGTTCTGTCTTGATTTTATTTTATAGGGAATTTTCAGTTTTTAGCATACCCAGGGTGGCATCACTGGCTAGTTTTATTGCACCCCTAACCCCTTCTTCCCTAATGTTCAGGATATAATTTTGTTTATGTTATCTAATTTGGTTAGTTATAAATTGATAAAAACTGAAATAGCCATGGACCATAGCCTTTCTTTAGATTACTATTTTATTAGTAAGGTAATTTAACTGATCTTATTCAATTTTAGACACGAAAAAGCCTTGTTTATTTACAAACTTTGAGTAATAAACATAAAAAAATTGCTAAATCATTAAAATAAATGGTATCAAAGTTGTTATAGACTATCCTAATTTATCATATAATGATAATAATAACATATTAAGGGGTA
>JAGISJ010000153.1:0-13000 GCA_023375725.1 Nephotettix cincticeps
ATTGCTAAGGACAAACATTTGTGTTGATGGTATTAGAAATATTATTATTATTATCTGTTAAAAAGAGTATACAACTAATAATAACCAGGTATAATCTATGGTATCATGATAAGCAGTTGAACTGATTTCACTTTGGACATACAGCAGTCTTGGTTATCTGACCATCTGAGTTACCTGATCAACCCCACATCAGCAATGTTATTCAATAGCTACTTTTCTAGGCAGAGTGAGCTGTTGCACACAGTAGCCCCTTTTTTACACTCAAATGTACAGTAGAAGCTTGATTAACTGTCTTCCTCAGTTATCCGTCACTTCGCTTTTGTTATTGATTTCCCTGTAGTTGAAGTCCATTACTGAATTTAACCTTATTTTATTAATCAGTGCCTTCGCTTAGTGTGGCTGTTTACAATCATTGCCACATAAAAACCACAAATATCAAAAGGGTCAATATCCGTTACGTGCCCGCAACTGTAAAATTGTTTAGGTGCATGTCTTTGCCGACAAACAGCGCTCTGCAGAGGTAAGAAAGGTTGGTTATTGATACAGTGGAACCCCACTAACCCGTTACCTTCGGAACTAAGACAAAGGTTGGATTGTCCGAAAAATCTAATATTTATGAGAAAACAAAAAAAAATTTTTAATCGGAGTTAAACAACATAATAAATGGAAAATGTCCAGATACACTAGAATTTGTATTAGTTCAAAAGAAAAGGGACAAAACCAAATTATGTACTGTAAATCTGTTGGTTACGCAAACACCGGAACGAAATAGGCCAAATGTAATCGTATTGCTCAAATTATGTATATGCGGCATAATTGTAAATGTGTATTCGGATTCCACGTTAAACTGTAGGTCCCTTAGTTGCCTGTTGGGCTACTAATTAACAATCCTATCTATGGAATATGTCAGCCTTAGTCAGTTAAAGATAAAGACTACAAGATCGCGTCTCAATCATCCTACACTCATTTCTCATTCATACTAAGTGGCTTAAAATACCTATCTGGTTAGGTTGCTATTTCAATAATCTAATCTAATATAATAATCTAAGGTCGGATTAGAGGTGTTCAACTGTAGTGTGACAATAGTCACCTTTTTCAAAATTATTTTCAAAAATTTGAGTTTCAACTACAGATATAAAACCTGGTACTTGGATTTTACAATTCATATACCAGTGTAGGGGAATTGGCACATAGAGTCATTTTATGATGACACGGAACCTAGTTCGTTCTGACCATTGAACTTGGATGGTCTCAGCGATTTTTACCTGCGTGAGCACTGAGGCCTGGTCAGACAGAGTGTCAGAGACGGAGCCCCAGGCGACACGCAGGGGAACATCTCGGACGCCAAATTCCGTGGTAAGGCGAACTATTTAATTTGTATAGTCTTATAAAATTCAGAATTATAAAGTTTATTTTTGAAAACTATTTAGACTATTTATTGGGGTCAGTACGTGATTGTTTGATAATTATTCTAAATTAATAATTAATAAATTTATGTGAGAATTCGTGTAATCATAAATATAAATTAATTAATTTTCACATATTGATATGGTGTATTGTTAGGAGCTTGTGAGCTAACTATTTAATTCAATTGTACTGTATTTTAAATATCATTTAACTAATTCACTTGAACTGTATTAACTGGATAAACTGTATGAACTGTATTTAAATCTATTTAATTGTCATTTAACTAATTCACTTGAACTGTTTTATATTAAACTTATATCGAACTAATATGTTCTACATTTAATTATTTAAATCTATTTAATTGCCATTTAACTAATTCAATAGACTGTATTATCTTGAACATATATTTTCTAGATATAAAAATTCGTATTTATTAAAAGAGAATTTAAATGCCATTATTGAGTTTATATTAATAAATCCTAGCTACGCCCCAATGACAACACAATAGTGACAACTGGTGGAGGCGCCGGTTCTAAGTTTTTACTTAGGTATCGTTTTTTTTGAATGTCTAAAATTAAATTTTATGTTTAAACATAAATTTTTTTTTAGGTTAAGATTTATTGCAGCATTTTGATAAGGTTGTTAGGCCTCTGTTCTCAAATTTAGCACTCATAAGTAGATCTATATTTATTAATAGATATATTATAAGTTTTTATGCTGATAATTAATTGATTGGAACTAGTCCACGATAGGATTTTATGATATGGTATTGATTTGATGATTATTTTAGCGTTTGAGTTTACATAGAAATGTGTGGATTTTCCTATCTGTTATTGAATTAGATGTCTAAGAATTTGCGTTTCATTTTGTATAACTTTGTGTAATGGCGAGTAATGGACAAACTTACTCTTTCAGAAATTAAGGCATTTAATCGTAGTCAAATTGTAGAATTTTATAGATCTATAGGTTTATCTTTTCTGGGAGATTCGGACTTAGATTACTTAAGAGGATATTTACGTTTGCTTAAGATACGTCACGATAAGGGTCAACCTTTACAACGGTCACATAGCTTAGGTTCTAATATATACGACTCTGTCCATGAGTATGAAAACGAGTTAGACTTTTCTCAAATCCCTCCGTCTTGCGGTACATCAGATCGAGTATACCAGAACGTGGAAACCCAAACGTTCGAAACCCCACCTCACGTGGAACCATCAGCTCACTTAGACGTCTTTTTGCCATCAACATCGCACCAGGTAGCTCTGAAGATGGAACGGGAGTCCAGGGAAAAATCTCCATTTTGCCGTCCAGGGAATTTTTCCGGAAAGGGGACGCAGGATGTTCACTGTTTCTTTAATAAATTTGAGAGGGCCTCCAAAATTAATAGCTGGGGTAATGATAAGAAGCTTTTGTACCTACCAATGTATTTGGAAGGTTCCGCTCTTAACTTTTATGAGAATTTGGAGTCGAAGTATCCCGACAAAGGTTATGCTGATTTTAAGAGTGAAATAATAGCTCATTTTTCCCCAGGGGAAAGTAAAGAGTTACTTACTTTAGAGTTGAATTCGCGCGTTCAGCAGCCTACAGAAACGGTCGCTGAATATATTGCTGACGTAGAGAAGTTGTGTTGGAGAGTTGACTCTGCTATGACCGAGACCGTGATTTGCGGACACATTCTAAAGGGTTTAAATCCGGCTATGATGCAGCAAGTTGCACCCCAAGATAATTCTACTCTTGGGTTGTTAAAAGCGAACGTTGCCAGGTGTGAAAAGGCGAATTACTATTTGAGACACCGGTTTGGGGTGGTTGGACTGCCTCAAGCAGTGTCTAAGACAACCACTATCGAGGAAAAAGTAGCTCAGTTAACTGATATGGTGAATGAGATTAGGTTGAGGGGACAGGGCACTTACGATCGGAAATCTCGTAGAGACTCCTACCCGCATCAGCAACAACCTACTAGTTGGACGCCACGTGATCAAAGTGGATCGTCGTGGAACTCACGCAGACACTACGAGTCGCCTGCTAGGTCTCCATATCGCGGGAGTTTGAAACCGGACAACCCATTACCAAACAACCGGTCACCCGCTAGGAACTATGTTAATTCTAGGAATAAACCGGGACGCAGTCCTTATCGCTCACACAGTCCTTATCGCTCACACAGTCCTTATAGGTCACACAGTCCCTCAAGGTCAAAGAGTCCTTATAGCTCACGAAATGCCTACGACAACACGGGAAGAAATTATCGCCATGGTAATGAATCATACAGAAACTACGGAGAACGGCAAGTGCATTTCTCGCATACCCCAAACCGCCCTTGTTTAAATGATAATAAATTTGGCCATTCAGACTGTCATGCTCCTCGGTATCAAAAAAACTAGATCGGCCAGGGGACTGTCTATCACTCCCCACTGGCCAGAGTAGTAGACCTCGGGAATCAGATGATGTAAATACTATATATATTAATAGTCATGATATTTATGACCTTAAAGTCCAGAGATATTATCAGGAACAGCACATAAAGTTCCTCTCTGAATTTATCAAGCGAGAAGAATTGAGTATGTGTAGTTCAGTTGTTAAGGATAGGAATGAGAAACGATATCCTTTACATGTTAATGGACTAATAGGGAATAAGGAAATAGCTATACTGCTAGACTCAGGGGCAAACATATCATGTGTAAACAGTAAATTGCTCGAAACAACAGGGTGTATTGTTCAACCATCTAATGCAATTCTCACTACAGCGGGGAAAAACTAATTTGAATGTGTTAGGTGAAACTGATATAGAGTTTTATGTAAACTCTGAATGTTTTGTACATCATGTTTTTGTAATACATGAGCTTAATTGTTCTTTATTGCTGGGCAATGATTTCTTGTCCCAGTATTGTACTGTCCTGGATTATGATAAGCAAACAGTTACATTTTCCTGTCATGAGAAGCGAGCAGTATTGCGTATGCAAGGTGGCTGGACAAGCAACGCCACGCGCCGTGATGGATCAGCAGTTACGGGTGATGTCCCAGTTCAAGTAGTTTCGGACAATGATATCGAAGCTCGGCAGTATTTAACGCTAGGTATGACCAACACCGCGCCAGCACTCGCTGACGACAGCCAGGCCAGGAATCTGAACCCTACGGCCTAGGACGTGGTTCACGATGTTGTAGATCATGATAAGCTGACGGTGGCACAAAACTCGGACTCAAATCTCACCTGTGTCTCGGGGAAAACGATTACTGATTTCGGCGGAAACAAGATAGACATCAATCCGCAGTTAACGCCGTCGCAGCTAAAATCGGCACGAGAACTGATTTATTCTTATAGGGACGTATTTGCTAAGAACGATACAGACTTGGAAGAAGCTAACATTCCTCCGTATGAGATTAAAGTTAAATCTGAGGAGCCGATAGCCTTGCCACCCTATCGTTTAGGCCCAAAGGAACGAGAGGAGTTAGATAGACAGGTAGACGCTCTGTTAGAAGCTGGTGTTATTGAGAGTTGCCAGAGCCCTTACGCAGCTCCCACCTTCATGGTGAAGAAACCCGGGGTAAATATCGTTTAGTTCATAATTATAAGAAAATAAATGAACTTATAATGGATGACAAGTACCCTCTCCCTCGCATAGACACGATTCTTGAGACTCTAGAAGGCGCTTCCTTTTATTCTCAAATGGACGTAAATCAGGCGTTCTTTCAACAACCGATAGCCTCTGAACATAGGGATTACACAACTTTCATTACACACAAGGGGTTGTATCGATACACTCGTCTCCCACAAGGAATGAAGACTAGCCCAAACGCGTTTCAGCGTTCGATGAACAGAGTTTTTGCGGGGTTACTATATCATGGAATAGTTCTATACATTGACGACTTGGTAGCTTATGGTGACTCCTTTGACTCACAACTCAGGAGTTTAGAGGAGACATTCAGGAGACTAAGAGCAGCTCGCTTGAAATAAAAACCGCAAAATGTCACTTTTTCTATACCAAAATAGAAATTTTGGGACATGAAGTCCAGCCCGAGGGCATAAGACCCCTTCAAGAAAATGTTAGAGCCATTAAGGAATTCCCCCTTCCCCGTAAGGTGAAGGACGTGCGAAGTTTCCTCGGCACTGCGTCATATTATAGGAAATTCATTCCCAGATACAGTGAAATAGCTCACCCACTGACCCAATTAACAAAGAAAGACCACGCTGAGTCAAGTCCCTTGCCGTGGACGGAAGACCACGAGACAGCCTTTAATACCCTTAAAGATGCCTTGACTACACCACCCTTACTAGCCCACTTTCGTGACACTTTGGAAACTGTTGTTATGTGTGACGCTAGCCGAGTAGGAGTTGGTGGAGTATTATGTCAGCGCCAGGAGGACGGTACGTTGCGCCCCGTAGCTTACGTCAGCAGAACGTTAAAGAATACAGAGGGCCGGTGGACAGTGTCAGAACTTGAGCTGCTGAGTGTAGTGTTTGTCGTGAATCATTTTCGCTCATTACTACTTGGTAGACATTTTACTGTTTACAATGACCACGCTAGCCTACAATATTATTAGAATATAAAGAATTTGAGCTCCAGGTTAAATAGACTAGCCTTGAAACTAATTGATTTTGATTTTACCATCACACACAAACCGGGTGCGGTTCCGGATGGCCTTAGTCGGAATCCGTTAAAGGAAGAGATAGACCACGAAAACGTTTCAGAAGAATTGTCAATTAACTTAATAGCACAAGTTAACATTTACAAACTGCAATTGGAGGACGGCTATCTTTTAAACATACGCAATGCACTTCTTGACCCAGACAGCGCAACTGGGAAAATTAAGAGAGCGTCCAGATCATATGTCATTAAGGATGATATCCTTTACGTCAAGCCCCTCACGAACGGAGACAACGGATTACTATTGGCTGTCCCAGACACATTAGTTAAGGACATACTGAATGCATACCATGACAGCCTATCATCCGGAGCGCATTCAGGTATAGCGAAAACAGCATACAAAATAGGAAGGCGATATCATTGGCCGACAATGAGCAAGGACATAGCAACCTACGTCCGGTCCTGCATAAACTGTCAACTTCGAAAGACCGATAAAAGAAAACCTGCAGGACTAATGCAACCCATTACACCCCCTTCAACAATACCATTTGTGAAAATTCAAATAGATTACCTTGGACCACTTCCTAGACAAGAAACAGTACATCGTTGTGGCAACAGATGTGACTACCAGGTATGCAGTAACCAAGGCAGTAGAGAAAGTAGATGCAAGAACGACGGTGCGGTTCATCCTGGAGACCATATTACCAAGATTTGGATGTGTTCAGGAGATCCAAACGGACCGAGGAACGCACTTCACTGCGGATGTTCTCAAGCAACTTCTAGACGCCCTGGGAATCAAACACAGCAAGAGTTCAGCCTATCGACCCCAGTCACAGGGACTCACGGAGTGATTCAATGGGACGCTACTGGACATGCTACACTTCTACACGAACAACCACCACACCAACTGGAGCAAGTTCGTTGACACCGTGACCTTTGTTTACAACTCTTCCAAACAGGAATCAACAAGACATTCACCCTTCTATCTTCTCCACGCCTATGAGCCCCTTCATCCAATCGATTTAGCCATCCTCCCAGCCACACCCGACAACGATGTTCTGGACGCGATCGCCAGGATCCACGATGTACGGAGAACCATCCCCGGCATCCTGCGCAAGTCCCAGGAACGGCAGAAGTCCCGCCATGACGAAGGACACGCCCCGCGTCTCTTCAAACCAGGGGACAAGATTCTCGTAGCGACTCCCCACGCTGGTGATACGAAGAAAGGAAATTGCCCTGCGTTTAGAGGTCCTTTCGAGAGTGAAGAAACAACTATCAGATCTCAACTATGAAGTATCTACAAAAAGCGGGGAATGGACGACTGACGTAGTTCATGTAAATAGAAATTAAGCCATTTTTTTGTTTACCAGAACGTTTAGAATAGTTTTTTTTGTATAAAAATTAATTAGAGGGGTAAATTTGTATAATATTAGTTAAAAAAAAAAATAGAATTATTAACAAGAAATATCCATACATGTCATAAATAGTCATTTTAGACTTAAAACTGACTTTTGTTTTGTCTATTAGACATTCAATCATTAAATCAGGAACTCACTTTTATAGGACTTAGTATAGGAAAAAAAAATAATAATTATTTATTATTACCGAACTGTTAACTATTTTAATATTTATATATATTTGTGTCTGTTACATAGTTTATTAATCAATACATTCACATATATAAATGATTCATTGTTACGATATTGAACAATCACGGATATAATTTTTGAATAGGCAAAATTTCCACAACAACAATTAGGAACATCTCGGACGCATGTTTTAAGGCTTAATATAATTGTTGTTTAAAAAAAAAATAATAAAAAAACTATTTTATATTTTTTTTGTTCGCCTTAAAATTATTATTCATAAGATATCAAACATAAAAATAATATAACAGATCCATATTTTAGCTAATGATCATATAACTGTTTCTTTCTGTTTTGTCTATATTCATTGAGTCATCCTATAAACCTGTTTAACTGTATTGCTAAATCAGCTCAATTCAGCTACAAAAACGTATACAATATATTCGTCAAAAAAATTAGGACTACAACCAACGTTAAAAAAATGCTACCTAGACTTCACATTGGTGATGCTCCAAAGCCATGGAGCCATGATAATTATTATCTGCAGGCACACAAATTTGCTTTAATGACATGGGGGACCATGTCAAACCAGGCATGAGTTACTGATATTGAGTTACTGATACTACTTTTTTTAAAATTATTTCAAAAATTTTGCAGTTTCATACAGATTAAAAATGGTATTGGATTTTTTTTTACAATTTCTTTTTTTATACATGTTCAATTGACACATAGAGTCATTTTGATGATGACACAATAGTTTTCTGACCATTGAATTTATTCTCAGCTTTTTTACAAGTGAGACTGACCTGGTCAGACATGTCATAGAGATCAGCTCACGCAGAACTCTAGCCATATTTTTTAGTTTTACACTCAATTTTATTTGTATATTTTAACCAAAATTCATATTTTAATAGTTTTTATTTTTTTGAACTAAACTATTGACTATTTTATGGTCAGTACGTTGATTGTTTTGATAATATTCTATGTTAAATTAATAATTTAAATAAATTTGATGTAGAATTCGTTTTAATCTTTATATAAATTTAAAATTTTTTTTTAACATATTGTTTTTTTATTTGTTTATACTTTTACAAAACTATTTAAAAATCATATTGTTGTGTTACTTTAATTTTAATTAAAATATTCATTTAATAATTTTTCACTAAAAAAAAACTCTAAATGAGAGAGAAAAAATCTGTTAAACTGTAATTTAATATACATATTGTTCTTTATCAATTTATTTGTCATGTTTTTTTTATCTTTGACTTATATTTTTATCTTTATAAATCAAATTTTTAATTATTGAAATTTAAAAAATGTTTGTTTTTTGTCCATTTGAAATTTATTTGAGTAAAAAATTTGTAGAATGTAAAAAAATCTAATTTATTAAAATATTTAAAACATGTTAAAATTTTTACAATTTGTTGACCCATTCCATAATGGAATAAAATTTTCAAAAATAAATGCTTTATGTGCCAAAAAATTACACTTTGCATTTTTATTCTATAAATGAAATATGATTTTCCCAAGATCTGTTTTTTCTTTGTATTTGATTTCATTGTTTACTATTTTACTTTATATATTTTTTTCCATATTTACCCATGTCCATTTTGCCCATTGTCCATGTTTTTCCCAGCCCATTTTTCCCATGTCCATGTCCAACATGTCCCATGTCCCATTTTTGTCCCATGTCCAATTTTTGTCCCATATGTCCCATGTCCATGTCCCATGTCCATGTCCATGTCCCATTTTGTCCATGAATGTCCCATGTCCCATGTCCCATGTCCCATGTCCCATGTCCCATGTCCCATGTCCCATGTCTTATGTCCCATGTCCCATGTCCCATGTCCCATGTCCCATGTCCCATGTCCCATGTCCCATGTCCCATGTCCCATGTCCCATGTCCCATGTCCCATGTCCCATGTCCCATGTCCCATGTCCCATGTCCCATGTCCCATGTCCTATGTCCCATGTCCCATGTCCCATGTCCCATGTCCCATGTCCCATGTCCCATGTCCCATGTCCCATGTCCCATGTCCCATGTCCCATGTCCCATGTCCCATGTCCCATGTCCCATGTCCCATGTCCCATGTCCCATGTCCCATGTCCATGTCGGTTTGTCCCATGTCCCATGTCCCATGTCCCATGTCCCATGTCCCATTCCCATGTCCCATGTTTGTCCATGTCCCATGTCCATGTCCCATGTCCCATGTCCCATGTCCATGTCCAATGTCCCATGTCCATGTCCCATGTCCCATGTCCCATGTCCCATGTCCCATGTCATGTCCATGTCCATGTTTTGTCCATGTCCCATGTTCATGTTCATGTCTCATGTTCATGTCTCATGTCTCATGTTCATGTCTTTTGTCTCTGTCATGTTCATTGTCTTGTCTTTTTCATCTCTGTCTCCTTGTCTTGTCTCTGTCTGTCTTGTCTTCTGTCTCTGTCTCTGTCTCTTGTCTCTTGTCTCTTGTCTCATGTCTCATGTCTCATGTCTCATGTCTCATGTCTCATGTCTCATGTCTCATGTCTCATGTTTCATGTCTCATGTCTCATGTCTCATGTCTCATGTCTCATGTCTCATGTCTCATGTCTCATGTCTCATGTCTCATGTCTCATGTCTCATGTCTCATGTCTCATGTCTCATGTCTCATGTCTCATGTCTCATGTCTCATGTCTCTTGTCTCTTGTCTCTTGTCTCTTGTCTCTTGTCTCTTGTCTCTTGTCTCTTGTCTCTTGTCTCTTTTCTCTTGTCTCTTGTCTCTTGTCTCTTGTCTCTTGTCTCTTGTCTCTTGTCATGTCTCATGTCTCATGTCTCATGTCTCATGTCTCATGTCTCATGTCTCATGTCTCATGTCTCATGTCTCATGTCTCATGTCTCATGTCTCATCTCTCATGTCTCATGTCTCATGTCTCATGTCTCATGTCTCATGTCTCATGTCTCATGTCTCATGTCTCATGTCTCATGTCTCATGTCTCATGTCTCATGTCTCATGTCTCATGTCTCATGTCTCATGTCTCATGTCTCATGTTCATGTCTCATGTCTCATGTCTCTTGTCTCTTGTCTCTTGTCTCTTGTCTCTTGTCTCTTGTCTCTTGTCTCTTGTCTCTTGTCTCTTGTCTCTTGTCTCTTGTCTCTTGTCTCTTGTCTCTTGTCTCTGGTCTCTTGTCTCATGTCTCATGTCTCATGTCTCATGTCTCATGTCTCATGTCTCATGTCTCATGTCTCATGTCTCATGTCTCATGTCTCATGTCTCATGTCTCATGTCTCATGTCTCATGTCTCATGTCTCATGTCTCATGTCTCATGTCTCATGTCTCATGTCTCATGTCTCATGTCTCATGTCTCATGTCTCTTGTCTCTTGTTTCATGTCTCTTGTCTCTTGTCTCTTGTCTCTTGTCTCTTGTCTCTTGTCTCTTGTCTCTTGTCTCTTGTCTCTTGTCTCTTGTCTCTTGTCTCTTGTCTCATGTCTCTTGTCTCATGTCTCATGTCTCATGTCTCTTGTCTCTTGTCTCTTGTCTCTTGTCTCTTGTCTCTTGTTTCTTGTCTCTTGTCTCTTGTCTCATGTCTCATGTCTCATGTCTCATGTCTCATGTCTCATGTTCTCATGCCCCATGCCCCATGCCCCATGCCCCATGCCCCATGCCCCATGCCCCCCATGCCCCATGCCCATGCCCCATGCCCATGCCCCCATTCATGCCCCCATGCCCCATGCCCCCATGCCCCATGCCCCCCCCCCATGCCCCATGCCCCCCATGCCCCATGCCCATGTGCCCCCCATGCCCCATGTCCCCATGTCCCCATGTCCCATGTCCCATGTCCCCATGTCCCATGTCCCCATGTCCCCCATCATGTCCCATGTCCCATGTCTCATGTCCCATGTGTCCCATGTCCCATGTCCCATGTCCATGTCTCATGTCCCCATGTTCATGTCCCCATGTCCCATGTCTCATGTGTCCCATGTCTCATGTCTCATGTCTCATGTCTCATGTCTCATGTCTCATGTCTCATGTCTCATGTCTCATGTCTCATGTCTCATGTCTCATGTCTCATGTCTCATGTCTCATGTCTCATGTCTCATGTTTTTTTGTCTCATTGTCTCATGTCTCATGTCCTCATGTCTCATGTCCCATGTCTCATGTCTCATGTCTCATTGTCTCATGTCTCATGTCTCATGTCTCATGTCTCATGTCTCATTCTCATGTCCTCTTGTCTCATGTCTCATGTCTCATGTCCCCATGTCTCATGTCTCATGTCTCATGTCTCATGTCTCATGTCTCCCTCATGTCTCATGTCTCATGTCTCATTTCATGTCCCATGTCCCATGTCCCATGTCCCATGTCCCATGTCCCATGTCCCATGTCCCATGTCCCATGTCCCATGTCCCATGTCCCATGTCCCATGTCCCATGTCCCATGTCCCATGTCCCTTGTCCCATGTCCCATGTCCCATGTCCCATGTCCCATGTCCCATGTCCCATGTCCCATGTCCCATGTCCCATGTCCCATGTCCCATGTCCCATGTCCCATGTCCCATGTCCCATGTCCCATGTCCCATGTCCCATGTCTC
This sequence comes from Nephotettix cincticeps, assembly GCA_023375725.1. Taxonomy (NCBI): domain Eukaryota; kingdom Metazoa; phylum Arthropoda; class Insecta; order Hemiptera; family Cicadellidae; genus Nephotettix; species Nephotettix cincticeps. The sequence continues at coordinate 12,145 of JAGISJ010000153.1, forward strand.
ATGTCCCATGTCCCATGTCCCATGTCCCATGTCCCATGTCCCCATGTCCCATGTCCCATGTCCCATGTCCCATGTCCCATGTCCCATGTCCCATGTCCCATGTCCCATGTCCCATGTCCCATGTCCCATGTCCCATGTCCCATGTCTCATGTCTCATGTCTCTGTCTCTGTCTCTGTCTCTGTCTCTGTCTCTGTCTCTGTCTCTGTCTCTGTCTCTGTCTCTGTCTCTGTCTCTGTCTCTGTCTCTGTCTCTGTCTCTGTCTCTGTCTCTGTCTCTGTCTCTGTCTCTGTCTCTGTCTCTGTCTCTGTCTCTGTCTCTGTCATGTCTCATGTCTCATGTCTCATGTCTCATGTCTCATGTCTCATGTCTCATGTCTCATGTCTCATGTCTCATGTCTCATGTCTCATGTCTCTTGTCTCATGTCTCATGTCTCATGTCTCATGTCTCATGTCTCATGTCTCATGTCTCATGTCTCATGTCTCATGTCTCATGTCTCATGTCTCATGTCTCATGTCTCTTGTCTCTTGTCTCTTGTCTCTTGTCTCTTGTCTCTTGTCTCTTGTCTCTTGTCTCTTGTCTCTTGTCTCTTGTCTCTTGTCTCTTGTCTCTTGTCTCTTGTCTCTTGTCTCTTGTCTCTTGTCTCTTGTCTCTTGTCTCATGTCTCATGTCTCATGTCTCATGTCTCATGTCTCATGTCTCATGTCTCATGTCTCATGTCTCATGTCTCATGTCTCATGTCTCATGTCTCATGTCTCATGTCTCATGTCTCATGTCTCATGTCTCATGTCTCATGTCTCATGTCTCATGTCTCATGTCTCATGTCTCATGTCTCATGTCTCATGTCTCATGTCTCAT
>JAGISJ010000154.1:0-12909 GCA_023375725.1 Nephotettix cincticeps
CCTTTTAGCAAATTTCGAATAGGGAAGAAGCTATTGTCTCATGGCAAGACTTAAGCCCGGGACCATTTTATTTTTTAGTGTTTAGGTGCCCAGATGCCAAAAACAATAGTCTTTAACATTTTTATATAAAAATGTATATATATATATATATACAAATATATGTCTGTGAACACGATAACTCTTGTAAAAATGGTCCGATTGAGACTAAATTTGGTAAAGACGTATTTCCACATTATCTCGGACAAGTTCGTAAACCAGAAATATCGGTCAATCAGAACGGGAAGTTTGGGGGGGGGGTTTGTACTCAAAAATTAGGTTTTTTGCATTTTTCATATGTAATTTAAAAAAATTTAAATTTTATCTTTCACAATTAGAATCAGCTTAAAAAACTACATTAACAATTTAGTTCCAACGGTTACTGAGATATTGAAAAGTCCTAACACAATACGTTGTATTTTGGGCTCCAATGTTAATCTCATGGAGGATAAGAACAAATTAATATTTCACTTATCAATCAATATTTTTGTATGAAACTTTATAGTTAGCTTTACGTAGTTGAGATCTATCCATTTATGCTTAAAATCATAGTTTATGTGTTTATCATGGCAGCAAACCTGTATACTCTTTCCCATGTCAATCATATAGGGAATAGGCAAACTGCTTTATTTATGGACAGATGTTGATGAAACTTGGTATAAATGTTAAAATTAAAAATTTTTTTATAGAAATGCCTACTTTCAGTGTTACTCACAGCAGCAAACCTGCATACTCTTTCCCATGTTAATCTTATGGAATAGGCAAATAACTATTATATTTATGGACAGATATTGATAAAACTTGTAATATACCATTATTATTAATATTATTATATTATTGATTTGAAAATTGCCTGACTACGCAAGTCTGCTGCAACGGTGGTATTTAGTATGCATTTTATTCATTTCTACAAAAAGACGACTACATTAGAAATAACCCTTTTTAATAAGAGTAATATTGGACTCCATTAGGAATTTACTTCGTAAACCATACACAGTAAATTAAAATTTTCTGCAACTGACTCTCATAGACCAATAATATATAATACTAGTTTATTAATGTTGTTCGTTAATTAATTCCTTATTTTTTATCAATTTCTTTAGTAAAATGAGCTTCAATTTTGCTTATCTCGTGTTTTGATTGATTCATACCACACACAGATTTACGTTTATGTTCTTAGGAGGAGGATTTCATATTTAAATAATCAAAGATTCCGCCCTCTGGGAAAACATTTTTCTTGTGTGACTAGTGGATGTCTGTTGCAACAAAGCTTAAGCCTCCAAAGGATCGTCAACCTCTCCACCAGCTTGGAGGTCACTCTTTTTTAGGGAGAAAAGAGGTTCACACAGCCTTGGCCACACAAACAAGAACTGTGCTATGGAAAAAACCCTTGCCTTGCCCTTGCCCCCTGCCCTGATAAGGGCAGCTCATTATTTTTTCAACCCATCGCCTTAAAACGTTATAGATGACTCATCTTTACCAAAATATATGGTATTAAATCAATAATTTTATGGTTTATTACATTTCTTTTGGTTTTATTTAAATGATTTTACTTTTGTTGAATATTGTTATCGCTATGTTGTTGTTTTTATGTTCTGTTTTATGTTTTCACCTTGTGATTATTTAAATTTGTAAACATTATTATCGTCCACACAATCAGAATTTATTCCGACTGGAAGAATTGGCATTTTTTTATTCTCCCTCAAATTATGCATCTCAGCTGCTATAGCATCATCTTTTGAAGGTGGATTCGGCGGTTTAAATGTCCCCAGTATATACAAACCAGATATCTTAGTAACTCTACTGAGAGCTACGTATAAAATGTGTCTATTTAATTTTTTTGTTTTTTTGAAATCAATACACACACGTTCAAATGTCTGCCCTTGACTTTTATGGATGGTTAAAGCTTCAGCAGGTGTGATTGGGAATTGTTGGCGAACTATCTGATATTGATTCTGTGTCGTAACATTAATTGAATGAGATTTTTTTATTATTGGGACAAGGTCTGGATCAATTCCTTCCGATGCCATAAAATTCATAAATTGAGCTCTAGCATTCTGACCAACACATTTGTCTGGGAGGAAAGAAAACCACAACTTGTCAATTTGAGATTTACTTTTGAAAGTAATTTGTTTTAAAACTCCACAAGTGCCATTAACAAGTCCATCTTCCACATCAATGTTCGTTGTAATCATGTATTTTATTTCTTTCTTTAATCTTAATACAGTTGGTAGCCCTCCAGTATCTGTAGTCTTTCTTTTTTTCATATTTTCTAATGCCTTGGTTTTAATTTTGTCATTTACTCTTCCAATAACCATATCAGAAGCTACCGATTCAAATTCTTCTCCTGCTGTGATGTTTATTTTGTAATTATTAAATTCTTCGACATTTAGGTTTTCGTAGTAAAGTCGTATTACACCGTGAGGCACATATGCTTCATCAATCTCTCGACTTTTGAACAAATTAATGTCTTCATCAGTCATGCATCCATGGACTAGGTTATTTAAAGCAACTATAAATTCTTTTTCATTTTTCTGCCTCATTATTTCAGTCAGTTCATAAATTTTGAATACTTCCCAAATTGGGTTTACTCCACAGAATATACTTAATTCACTGGTTTTAGGGGGCTGAAAAACTAAGGAATCCATTACAGGAGGAAGTTGGTTGAGGTCACCAACTACAATTACCGAAACACCTCCAAATATTTCATTCTTACCAGTAATTTGCCTCATTCTTGTATCAACTCGACTGAGTAGAGTACAGCCTACCATTGAAATTTCATCGATTACTAAACATTTTAAATCAAATAGTTTTTCTCTAATAGTGCTAGCAGTATCATTGGACAATTCTGGCATTTGACCTCCAAATTGGGAAACTGGTAGAGCAAAAGCTGTATGTAAGGTTACTCCTCTTATTAGAAATGCTGCTTTACCAGAAGGAGCACAAAGTAATACCTTAATTGAATCATTATTTGCTCCAGGTAAATTTCCATAATAATGACTTAAGAGTTGGTATATTGCGTTTATTACAGTAGATTTACCAACGCCAGCTGATCCACTAAGGAATATATGGAAGGGGGAATTATTAAATTTTGAACGTTCGTAAATTTGTTTTAAAAAAATTGTTTGTTTATAATTTAATTTTTGTAAAATTTCATTGACCTCCAATAAAGTGATTTTTTGGGGAGTTGAATATCTATTAAATTCAGGAGTTGGTTTCCCCAAGCCCCCTTGATCCATGACGTTAACTCTGTAATGTTTTGGAAGCTCGTCATTACAAAAGTCTTCAATTTCATCCTCTTCAACATTTTCCATCTCATGTTGTACGCTATTTATAGCTTCTTCTAGTACGTTTTCTGGCATAGAGCAATATGGCATTGAATTTTTTTTAATTTCATCATAGTGTTTTATAAATTTTTCCTGGTGGTTAACATTTTCAACCTCATTCATTTCATTCCGCCAAGGGAGAAAGAGTAATATCCTTTCTCTATAATATTCTTCAGGATCAGATAAGATTTTAAAATTGCGGTATCTAAGAATCCTTTTCTTTTTCCTTTCAGATATCTTCACATTTTCACTATCCTCATCATCGTTTACACCTTCAGATCTATTTATACGGGTAATGGAATAACTAGATGCAAAATCAGCAAGACATATATTTGCTAGAGCTGTAGTCCTTTGTGCATATTTTTCAAAGATATTTTCAACAAATATATCAGAGGAATTTCCATCAATATTCATTAACATACTTTTAGGTTTTAGCATCATTATTCTTTTATCAATTCTACTGGTATTTATAAAAATTGTACTTCTGCTAGATTTACTCAGAGGAAGTGATAGCAAATGGTATGACGCTTCCTGAGCTGACATAAGGTTGCTATTCAAAAAGGTATTAGCAATATGTTTCAACTTTTCTCTTGAATTACCATATCCTCGACTGATATCAGAAGCTGCTTCTCGAAGTAATGATACCATTCCTGAATCAATTTTGCTTATATAATTAATAATATAAGAAGCTAACCCATACTCTTCAACAATAAGCTGGACATCAATATTGGCCTCAAATAAATCTAAAATATCTTTATTGTATGAGTTAATACTAACTTCAAGACTACTCCTTTTAAGGAATACTTGAGGCCTTGATAACGAACACCTTATAGCAGCTATATAGGTTTCTTCAGATATGGCCAATTTGTTTAACATATCTTGAAATGATAAATGTTGTGGCTTCATAAACAGGGAATGCATGAAACTTTTAATTTTTTTACAAGTGGATTTTAGTTCGTCAGTTTGTAAATGATTGTCCAATGGCATCAGAATAGAAGTGGAAGGCATCATCGGTAACGGGAAGTTGAAGCGACATTTCTTCTTATTTTTTTTACCTTTATAACAAGTGTGAGTGTGACGGTGTTTTATGAAATTCATGTATGGGTTGTCTTCTTGATATTCACAGCACATAAATTTGTCTATAAATTCAACACATGAATCAAGTTCATTTTTATCAGAGATATCGTTGTTTGGTGGGTTTTTTAACCACAAAAATATGTGCTTATGAGGAGAACCTCTCATTTGAAACTCCACCCGTTCATATGAGTCTAACACAATATAGTCTCCAAATGGACCAAATCGTTCTTGTTTTATGTAGCTCATTAATTTAGATACTTTTTGGTCGAAATATCTAGCACAAGTTATTGGATCATTACGTATTAACAGAGTTTTTTCGTAATCTGATAGTGATAAAGCTTGTTCTATGGTTAATGTGTTTCCATTCAATAATTTTGCTAAAAGCTGAATTAATTCAGGCCAGAACTTTTCAGCAGATGACAAAGTTAAAAACAAAGTAGGTTTTCCTAGTTGCCTTATCATAGAAAATAAATTTTTCTTCTTGTTTTCCCAGTATGCAGGTGAAGAACGTACCTGATTCAACATTCTGAAGCCATCATCATGATTAATTAAACTACTCATGAAAGAATCATTCAAAACATCATTAGCAGTTACATTATGGCTATTTTTTTTCTTTCTCAAGCAAACGTTAATGTTAGAAATACAGTTTAGTTCCAACTTTTTCTTGGCCATATACAAAACCTTCGTCGGATTACAGCTTCTTCTGTCAGAGCGGCGAGCTTCAGATTTTGCTCTGTCAGAATATGATAGATTTTCTTTTAAGTTCATGGGGAAACCACCATATATCTTTGGAAATGACAATTCCTCAATATCAGGTTGAATGTGCCACGGCACTGGATATTTATCTTGGCCTGGCGCGATCACCTCTACAGTGTTAAGCGTAACATCTTTATTCCTATCAACAATTAAAACTTCCTCATTGTCTTCTTCATATGTGTCAAAATTGTCCTTATCGATTACATCAGCCAGTGGTACAGTTTCTTCGTCGTTTGAGTCAATTATGAAATTGAGTCTCTGATTCAAATCTGTTTCATATTTTTCCAAAAACCTTTCATCTACTGTAATGCCATATTTTTTATATAGAGGGGTATTTATCAAATATAATAATGCTTTACATATTGCTGAGGGCCGAACGGTTTCATACATATAATCTGTTGCATGTGTTATATGTCTTTTTAACTTAATTTGTACTGTTTTCATATTTGAAAATGTCCTAGGTAGAGTTTGGATAATATCGTTGATTTCTATTGGAATATTTACAACCGAACCTTTAATTCCAAGCTGGGAATTGATGGCATGTGTTTGTAATGATCTAATTTGCATGAAATTTATGTAGGGTGCAACCATTCTTTCTTCAAGATCAGATAAAGTGGTTAGGCATTCTGGTACGTATGGAAATTTTAGACCATTTGAAACTGCAAGAGGGGGAATCTTCTCCTTTTTAAAGTATTTTTTACATGTGTTGCAGATCATTTTAATTGTTCTAAATGACGTATCAATAATTGCAGGCAGATTATTAGTATTACAAGAATCAAAACGACTAACTGAGTGTAAGAAAAACAATCCCTCACATACAAAACATATATTATCTGGACAAAAACTTCTTAATTTTATAATTTCTAGTTTTTTATTTGCTTCTTCTCCCCCTGCTCTCTTAAGTTTGTTATACACTCTTTCTCGATATCTTAGTATGTCATTTTTTCTTTTTTCAGCTTTGTGTTCTTTGTCCTTTTGCCTTTCTAATTTCCGAAATTCTCCATTTTCTCTTGTAAGCTGTTTGTGTAGATTGTTTTGTTTCCTTTCATTATTGAGAATATCACTACTCGTCCTCAGTTTCTTCTTGTTGTTTGTGTTTCTTATTCTTTCATCATTTCTATAATCTGTATCAGTCCTCAGTTTCTTCATGTTATTTGTGTTTCTTGCTCTTTCATCATTTCTATAATCCGTATCAGTCCTCAGTTTCTTCTTGTTGTTTGTGTTTCTTACTCTTTCATCATTTCTATAATCTGAATCAGTCCTCAGTTTCTTCATGTTATTTGTGTTTCTTTCTCTTTCATCATTTCTGTAATCCACATCAGTCCTCAATTTCTTCATGATGTTTGTGTTCCTTTCTCTTTCATCATTTCTGTAATCCACATCAGACCTCAATTTCTTCATGATGTTTGTGTTTTTTGTTCTTTCTTCATTTTTGTAACCTGAATCAGCCCTTAATTTCTTCATCATATTTACGTTCCTTACTCTTTCCTGGTCCCTAAAATCACTTATGGATCTATTTTTCTTTTTTATTCTCAAATCCTTTTTTCTTTCATTAGTTTTATATTCATTATCATGTCTCAGAACCTTTTTGTAAGAAGAATTTATTTTTAACTCTTTTTGTTTATAGTTCTCATCTTCTCTTCTTTCCTTCATTTTCTCAAGATTTCTTTGTTTTCTCTTACTACCTTTCCTTGCAACTTCGATCCAATTACGTTCAGAGTTAAGTGTTTCATTACTCTTTGGCTCCCTCAAGTAAACCGTTGATTCTTCGGTAGGGCATAGATCCACAATTATTGGAGTAATCGTAAACAAAGATTGTTCGCTGAAGTGGAAATTTGTTATCATCAATGTTAGTAGAGATTTCACTGAATTTGCTTTACAAGCAACTGCTACACCATCATCCAAGTAAGTGCCGTTTAGAGGATTTCGACTGTGAGGATCAAAAAGCCAATATGAAAATTCATTCTCCTTGATTAATGCAACAGAGAGTAGCATTGCGGTAAATACACCTGCATTTTGGTTAGTAAAAAACGAATTTAACTCTTGGATCAAATTGACATAATCCTTTCCAACAAAATTTTGATAAAGATCATTCGTTAGTGAAACTGAATGTTTAATTTCTCTTATGTTGAAAATAGGAACAATCTCATCTATCGCCAAGTACATTGGAGGGAAGTTATTACCTCTCTCAATTAGTGCATTATGGGATTCAATATGCTTCAAATTCCCTGTGATCAAAATTTCATTTATCTCTTTTTTGGTCCATTCATTTATTGGGAGAATTTTGTGCATGACAATTGCTGAAACTGAATTGCTTGTGCACTGGGTGTTCCTAAACTGTTCCTCGAACTGAGGACTGTCTTGTGAAAAGTCACCTGGGACTATATGTTCAAGCTCATTCAATTTATTATTTAAAGATTGTTTACTGTCGACCAAATTGTTGAAGTTAAATGTGGTCTTCTTTATATTTCTACCTCCACTCCTTACAATATCACTATACATGGTGAATTAATGAAAAATATTAAACAACAATTAAAGCTATCAATATTGATATAAATGTTCACACAACTGTAGTTTTAATCAAAGCTTTGTCACATAAATCAAAGTAAATTCAGGAATTGGCGAGAGCGTTAATTTCTAGGCAATGCACAAGATGAAATAACTTACTTGCTGATCAAAAATGAAAAAAAGCGATCAGAAAAATAATGTTTATGAAATGTAAAAGTTTTTACTCACTAATTGCATATATACATGTACCGTAGGCTACTTATTACATCGAAGTATACAAAATATACTTCAAGTATTTGTAGCTTTAATTCTCAGGATGTAAGAAATAAAAATTTTGTTTCTGGTTTCCTTAAAATGTTGTTAGCTTCACTTGCTAAGGTGTAGGAATTAATCAGGTTCAATGTATCCTTGATCGAAGGTCAGGAAAGGACAGGAAGGAATCTGGAATATTACAGGATTTTTAGTTATATAATAATGATGTTAAGAGTTGTTTATTCCGAGACCCCTAAATAGCCCCGTTGCAGCAGACATGCAATTCCTACAAACCCTGCAAATTTCCATTATTTTAGGAATAAAATATGTGATTATTCAAATTAAATTTAACATAAGTTTAAATTATTTTAGCAATTTACAACCTCCTCAAAACGTGAGCCAAATAGCATTCATATTATTTTATATCAGAGGGCCATTTGAACCACATATGGTTCACACATATATTGTACTCTGTGGTCGTGTGAGCCACTTACACTGACTCCTGTAACCTAATAGCTGAGGCCCCACTGAACACTATGGTACTTTTAGTTTGTAAAAAATTTACTGTTGGTCACTATGGAGACATAAAATTACAATATGGCCCTATAACACACACACACACGCACACACAGATAGAGGTTTTAAATTTTCTATGGGAACACGTGGATAAAGCTCAAATTTTGTGGACCCTTAAGATTGTATGATACATTCTTTATTTAAAGGTATGTGATTTAATCGTCATTTAACATTAATTTAAAATTTAATCGTCCGTGGAATACACTCGTCTTGTTAAACGTTAGCTGCCAAAAACTGGAAAACTCAACTGTGTGTACATATGTAATGGTGGTTCATGTGAAAAAGTGCCACACAGTAACGAAAACCACTGTGTATTGTATTGTATATAATTTATATTATTTTATTCCACATAATTTATATTGGTCCACATCGATAAGACTAAGTCCTCATAATCATGATCTATTCCCATGCCATTGTGTGTAACCATTTCTTCGGTTCGGACAGTTTTCCCAGTGCTTCTATATGGCCTTTAGAAAATAGGCCTTAATTTTAATACTAATGTAGACTGGTTGAAAACGTTGGTTATCACATAATAGTGGGTTTTTAAATGCTCGTTATTTACTTTTCAAGAGGCAGCGGGCGATTTCAAGCATTTACAAACATTTTCTGGAATGTAGAGAATACATGAAATAAGTTTCATTGTAATCAGTTCTCCCGTGTTTTTTTAAAAGACGGCGTAAAATGTATCCTGGAGTGTCACAGACTAACATACTAAAATTGAGATAAGACCAAACTCTAATTTTATTTATATAGATTGTATTTTTTTAATTATTAAGTAATATATGTATTTAAATGATATATATATTTTCTTCCCTATGGAAAATTCAATACATGATTAAAACTAATACGGTAAACATAAAAAAACATTAACATTAAAATGTTCATAAACTGAAAAAGACGCATACGAGTTATTGAAAACGCACATACACTGAATTACATTCAACGAAGTTACACACATAAAACAAAATCCAAAAAATTGCTACAATAAGGGTTGTTTTACATGGTAATGTGTATATTAGTTCATCAAGTGAAAACACATACTACATTTTATCAATTGATGTCAATTAAGCGAGTGATACAAATAATTTATCTATTCTCCGTAAGAATTACGTGGACAATGAATACGTAGGTTTGCTTCTATAAGAAACATTTAATTTGGGGTTTTATGGTTGTATTGATAAAACCTAACTAGATGGACTTGCATACAACATTTTGGAACAATATTTAAGTAAATAAATAAATTAAAAGATAATAAATAAAAAACATCTTGGTAAGTCTGCAGTTTAATTATTAAATTTATTTGTGTTACACGATTCATCAAAATTTGTTTTTCGTTTTAAAATGGCGTAAGCCGTAACATGTTAACTCAAATAAATTTAATAATTGAACTGCAGACTGACCAAAGTATTTATTATCTTTAAATTTAATTGCAGTTCGGGGCTATTCAGATGAAGTTTAAATAAGTAAATTTTTGACTTTTAGCTACATAACATTAACTTTAGACAATATACTGTGTTTACCATTTTGAATATATCAGTAACCAATTGACCTAGGCTCATGATTTAAAATACTAAATTGTTTTATTGAGCCTAATCCAATGGTAAAAAGAAATTCCCCATCGCTGCAGACCTGCATACTCAGTGAATTTACTAATCAATAATATATGAAACGTTTTATCAATATCTGTCAATAAATATGAGTAATTTGCCTATTCTCCGTAAGATTAACATGAGAAAGAGAATGCAGGCTTGCTGCTGTGAGGAACACTGAAAGTAGGCATTTTACCTGTTTTCATTCTGAACATTTACCAAGTTATATCAATATCTGTCCATAATTAAAGGAGAAACTAACAATGGGAAATTCGCTAAAAGTAACATGGTCCCGGGCATAGGTCTTGCCATGAACCCTACGGTAATAGCTTTGACTATGAATTGAAAAAAATCCATGGTCAAAGGTAATAGCTTCTTACCTATGGGAAATTTTATAAAAGGGGATCAATTCCACGAGAATAAACGGCAAACATTGGCAAGCAAATTGAAACTTAAATGAATGAAGTAGAAGTAGTAAAATGACGTGAATGAAATTTCTAATAATAGTGGAATGTAGGCCTTAGATAAATCTATTGAGTTAGAATTTGACTAATTAATTGAATTTACTACAATGTTTTAGACGGTTTCCTTTCCGTTGTCTGTTGATCCAAGAACTACTAATTGTCTTATTGTCTAATTGTCTAAAACCAACACACAGCTAAATTATATAGTAAGATTTGTTTTGAAAATTGGTGCGGTGGAGATGGAGGCAGAGTTTGACAGTCAGTGGTACATAAAATTAATTTCTTCACAACCGAATCAAAAATAGATGCAGAGACGGGGTTCGACCTTACGTCCTTCAGCTCAGATGACTTACACGCTGCTGTCTGAGCTATCAAGATAAATGTTAGAAAGACGAGGAACCTATAATCAATTTTACATTTACTAACCAAAACGAGTGGTTCCTATGCAATTAATTAGTGAAAAAAATTGAATCAGTTTTTTCTGGTTTGCCGGTGTATTTGAACTGACTACATTGGCAAGTTTTCGGTGAGAATTATTTGCTTATTTTTAATACTTTATATTAATTTGACTCAGGAAAGATAGAAAAATTATATTACAATGAATAAATATTTTCATATAAGTTATAATATTTTCAAATAAGTTCATATTAACATAAATAAAATAATCATTATCTAACTTCCGGTCTTGATTGGACTATTTTAAGAAAGTTTTCGTGTTTACAGACACAAAAATGCATTAATTAAATTTAAATTAAAAGTAACTGAAAATTAAATAATTAAATCATTGTTTTGGAAGAGTACAGTTCATGGAATAGAGCAAAAGATCACGCGGGGCAAGAGTTCGCACACTGGGTAGTTTTTGTTTGTTGAGAGACAGTTGGCACTACTGAGTATCGCATGTTGATTAAAGGATACGGAAACGCTACTCAAATTTCCGTTAATTTTTATTCAGTTTTACAGATATTTTGAGGTAGATTATTTTTTATATTATTTTTGTTTATTAAACAATTAAGTAATCGTCAAATTATTTTAACTGACCACAAAGGTAAAATAAATAAATAAAATAAACAAAATAAATTATAAGAAAGTATGTGTAGGGTAATGAACAAAATTAACTCCCGAAACTCACCAGTTAGTTGAACGTGAAACCAAGCTTGGTGTATTTCAAACACGGTTCGTTTTTCTTAATATCGATAATCAGGTTATCTTGGAATTCAATTATTTATTATATTGCTGGATGAATATGTTTAAAAGCAACTAATCATAATCAATTGGCAACATAAAAAGACTGACTTGCGTCTATAGTTCCGACTTCACAGGAATAAGCCGATGTGGTGGGGGGAATGGGCCTACTGTCAGCTGTTGTCATGGAAACTGCGGTTCGGCAACATAGTAGGCGATTCTGAGCCTTAAGTATAAAACGATACGGTTTCTTTTCGCATGTAACTCAGTTTTAGCTTTTCAAGTCAACTCCTTTAACATTCGGCGCTCTCACACAACGTACTGTATTTATCATGGACATTAAATTTAACTTTTCTCTGGAACCGTTAGTCATAGACAAATAATCCAAAATACTAATTTGTTTAGCTTTTTAAACTGGTTTCAATGGTGCCAGTCAAATCATACTTTACTTTTATTGTTTTCACTGAAAATATAAAAATTTGATTTTTTTGACATTTAAAAGCCCATAACTTTTGAACCGTCATTTTTACAGACATGCGGGTGGTGTCAAATTGTTTAGTACTCTGTGCACTATTAACTATAAAATTTTAATCAAAATCGTTAGAGCCGTTTTTGAGAAAATTGGATTTTTCACGGTTTTTAAGGGTTTTTAGGGGTGAACTACCCTTAAAAATCAAAAATTCAAAAAAATGAAAAAAACGCCTGGAGATACAGTGACTATATATATACATGCCAACTTTCATCTAAATCGGACCAATGGGATAACCTGTGGCACTGTACACATCCAGACACACACACACACACACACACACACACACACACACACACACACACACACACACACACACACACACGGACGGACAGACATCACGTCAAAACCCACTTTTTTGGATTCAGGGGACCCCAAAACGGATATATCCACCCTCAACTCAAATTCGAAAATTTTGACGAAAACAATACTTTCTCCATATACTATGTATAAGGGGAGAAAGTAAAAAGACAATCTGTAATAAAACTATCATGTTCTACAAAGTTAATCTAAATATCATTTAATAATTTATTGTTTCAAAAATAATCATCCAATTTCTAAAAATAAAAACAAGAGAGACAAAGTTAAATTAACTTTTCAAATTGTATGGGGGG
>JAGISJ010000155.1:0-12793 GCA_023375725.1 Nephotettix cincticeps
ATGTTAACACGATAACTCTCGTAAAAATGGTCCGATCGAGACAAAATTTGGTAGAGACGTGTATTCCTACACATGCTCGGACAAGTTTGTTAACCAGACATATCGGTCAATGGGAACGGGTAGTTTGGGGGGGTTTTGTATCCCAAAATGGGTTTTTTTGCGTTTTTCACATGTAGTTTTTGAAAATTTCTAATTTTATATTTCACCATTAGAATCAGCTTAAAAAACTACACAATTAAGTTCCTTAAAGTTTTTCTCTATCTCCAACGGTTACCGAGATATTAAAAAATCTAAACACAGTACGTTGTATTGTGGAGCTCCAATGTTAATCTTATGGAGGATAGGGAAAAATTAATATTTCCCATATTAATGAATATTTTTGGATAAAACTTGATATTTAGCTTCATGTGGTTGAGATCTATCCATTTATGCTCAAAAATCATAGTTTATGTGTTTATAATGGCAGCAAACCTGCATACTCTTTTCCCATAATAATCATAAAGGGAATAGGCAAACTCCTTTATTTATGGACAGATGTTGATGAAAGTTGGTATAAATGTTAAGATAAAAATTATTTATGGTAGAAATGCCTAATTTTAGTGTTCCTCATAGCAGCAAACCTGCACACTCTTTGCCATATTAATCTTATGGAGAATAAGCAAATAATTCCCATGTTTATGGACAGATGTTTATAAAACTTGCCATATATTATTATTATTATTATTATATTATTGATTTGGAAATTCGCTGAGTACGCAGGTCTGCTGCGACGGGGGTATTTTATTTACTGTGATACGGATTCAGTTTGAATTGTGATCTTTGATCTTAAATCATTTTAGTGATTTTCTTAGTGTTCTTCTCTTATTTTTTATACAATATTTGATTAAAATCTTTTGAAATGGACAGTTAGTATTTTAAAGAGAAAACAATTCTCTGTTTAGTGTTGTTGTAATGCCCCCAGATGGGTCATGTCTTTCACGCAACATGCTATCTACTTCATGGAAATAATCTGTTCACAAATGAAGTCAGGGGAAAAATTGTAACCTACGTTTCGGCTAATTGGCATAAATTTTAAATCATGTTTCAAAAGGAGAAAATTATACCTCACCTGAATACTATCGGATTGAGATGCTAAAACCAACCACATATTGTTCAGCATGCGAGTTAATTGCAGCATCTGACATTTACCACTGTGTATTCAGAGTGCACCACAATGGTATTTTACTCCAGAGCTTTGGAAGAGAAGGTTCAGCTTGAGAGTACCATATTACCATATACTGTCTAGTGGAAGTCTTAGTAATGGGAACTTTGACGTTCTCGAGGCAACACCTGTCAAAATGACTGGAAGATTACCAAGCAATGGAAGTGAGATGGTAAACTTTGATGAACACGGCACCTAACAAACAGTGCAACTAACACCTGAGAGATTAAAATGAAAACCTTCTTCACAACCTGAAGAACCTCCCTATGAAACAACATAAGGAAGACAATGTAGATGTAAACAAGAAAATAACCAAGCGGAGAGGGCGATTCTCGAATTTGCCACGTTTAAAACAACTACGTGAGTCTGCAGCTAAGTATAAAAAAACACATCCAGAAGTCAAGAAGTCAACCGAGCTGCAGTTAAGAAGAACACGCAAGAAAACCCTGAGGTAAATTGAGTGGCTGTTAAAAGATAAACACTCAAAAATCCAGAAGTAAACAGGGTTGCAGTTTCAATATATGACAGAAATAACGAAAAATGCCAGCATCGTAAAAACAAACTGTGGACTGCAAACACCACTCTGGATTTAAATATGACCATGACATCTGTTATGAATCAGATAAGACTATTGCGATTGGATCCCAGAATAATGTATGCATTTATTGTAAGGCATTAAAATGGAAACACGAGTCAAAGGGGTTGTGTTGCAGCAGTGGGAGGGTTTGCGTAAGACATCTTGAAAAGCGACCTGAACCACTTCATAGCCTCATTGTTGGTGACCATCCCGAAAGTGAGCATTTCCGTAACAACTCCAGAAAATACAACAGCGCTTTTCAAATGATATCTCTTGGAGCTAAGCAAATCGTTGAAAGTGGGTTTATGCCAACATTTAAAGTACAAGGTCAAATATACCATTTAATTGGTAGCTTATTGCCGTCATCCAACAATGACGACCATCAGTTTTTTAACTGTATTTTATCGGTGATGACAGCAAGTAAACAACGGCGGTTGTAAGTATATACCAGGCAGGAGTCAAACCAGCATTGGTCCAACAATTGCAGAATATGCTTCACAATTGTAACAACTATATTATGGATTTTGAATGTGCCATTGAAAGTGAGACAGAACCAGGTAGACAGTTCAAAATGGTCATTCATGCGGATAAAAAGTCTGTCAATGCCCATAGAGGCAGGTATAATGAACCAGTAACAGGAGAAGTTGGTGCCGTTATTGTAGGCCAAGAATTTGAAAAAAGAGACATTATAATGAAGAGTAGATAGGATAGACTGCAGCGTATTAGTGAAACTCACAGATCGTATGATGGTTTGCAGTATCCTCTGATGTTTTGCTATGGTGAGAATGGTTACTCCATTTCCATCCCTCAAACTGACCCAATTACAAAGCCCCCTTTTTCGAAAACTATTTCTGCAATAATGTTCTACTGTTACTATAAGTTGATTCAGGCTACTAGAATAGAATTGAAATGAATATACCAAAGGGCTCCGACCCAGAGGGCAGAAAATGGTGCAGTGTCAGGTTTTATAATTTTAGTGTTTACAAAATTATAAGCTGTGATGAAATGATTTGAAAGGTTCTATAAAATTGTATACATTAGTTTTAGGCGGTACGAAGTTCGCCGGGTAACACTAGTTATTATATAATTCTATACAGGTTATGTCAATAGTCCTTAATTCAATTTAATTAATTCATTGAACAATGCTATGGATATGTTTGTATCTTGACTTCTTGATTCTACAAAATCCCATTTATCTTTTCGTAATCATTAAATTCTACTTCAGGGCACGACTCAAAAACTAGTCGTAAACCTTTGAAGACTTGACATAAAAATATATTTTTTTCAAAATTAGTGTACATGATTTATTCATGTACACATTTACATTAAAATGTCGCTGGTCAAAAAGGGAATATTTGAAATGTTTCACATAAGAAAATTATAACTTATCTTCTTTTGGTTTTGGTCTCTAAATGAAGGCAATTAAAAAATGTCTATTGATAAAAAGTATCTATGATGAATACAATACAATACAATACAAATATGCTTCATTTTCAAAATACATCAAGTATTGAAATGGCGTCAGCTGGATGGTTAAAAAAAATGTTTATCGTCTTTCCATGAACTCAGTCAATATAGAATGGATTGTTGATCAGCCATTCTGTTAGAGCAGTCTTCATTCTTCTCCCGGTGTGGCATCTCAGTTCTTCTGGCAGTGGGTTGTGCAGCTTCATGCCCATGTAGGATGGTTTCTTTTCATATTGGGTGAGATGGTGAGCTGGGAGACAGTATCTTGTACCATGTCGAGTATTGTATCCATGGAACTGTCTATTTTGTGTGAATATTTTCCCATTGGCATACAGGATGACTTCTTTTATATAGAGATTTATTAATGTCATAATCTTCAGAGTCTTGAAAGCTTCTCTACAACTTTCTCTGAAATTTAGCTCAGCTAAGGCTCTTACAGCCCTCTTTTGCAGTATAAAAACTCTCTGAAGATTTCTTGCCGAAGTTCCTCCCCAAACAATGAGGCCATACCTGAGATGTGTTTCAAACAGAGAATGGTAGGCTATTTTTGCATTAGAAAGGTTGCTAATGGATTTTGTACGTTTAATCACATAAAGTGATGAGTTGAGTTTAGGAAGGAGGTTATCTATATGCTGTGACCAGGTAAGACCTTCATCTACTAGGATTCCTAGATACTTAGCCTGGGTATTTCTTTCTACATGAGGTATTGTTGGTACATCTTCACATCTTCTCCCATAAGCCAGTTGGCTTGTTTTCCCTGGATTAACCACCAAGTCGTTAGAGTGGCAATATTGGTATGCCATGTTCAGTGCTGTGAAAGATTTTACATCTAGATCATTGTTTCCGCTTAAAAGCAAGGTGATGTCTTCAGCATACATCGATAGCATACAAGAGTTTCCCAGGTATTCTGATATGTCATTTGTGAAGAGTATAAACAATATTGGTCCTAATATAGATATCCCTGTGGTACTCCCCAATTCAGAGCCATAGGTTTTGATCTAGTTCTTTCTGTAACTCCATTTTTTGTTTGTGTGATTTCTACTATTTGTTTCCGGTCTTCAAGATAGCTTTTGAACCACATCTTAGCTGTGCCTTTAATGCCTAATTTGTCTAACTTGTGTAATATGAGTTCATGGCTCAAGCATTCAAATGCTTTGCTTAGGTCAAGGAAAAAGCTTGTTGTAAGTTTTCCCTCCTCAAGACTGTCAATTATGTAGTCTGCCAAGTCAATCAGAGCTGTTGTGGTTGATTTCCCCTTTATAAAGCCATGTTGTCTGTCAGTTAGCAGATTGAAATTTTCACAATGGTCTACAAGCCTTCTCAAAACAACTTTTTCCAGGATTTTTGAAAAAGTTGGCAGTATTGATATTGGTCTGTAGTTACTGACTATTGTTTTACTATCTTTTTTGTGTTTTGGGTACACTTTTGCAAGTTTTAAGGCTGAGGGAAAATTACCTTGACTCAATGATTTATTTATGACACTTGTTAGAGGTATTGTTAGTGTTTCTTTGCAATGCTTGAGTATTTTTGTAGAGATGTTGTCTGTGGCTGCAGAGGTTTTTTGTTTGAGGTTTTTGATAATATTGAGAATCTCCATTTGGGTTGTCTGTTTAAAATGGTTTATATCATGACTTGTGACTGGTGTTGGCTGTAGATTTGTGGGGGGTGTAGGATTTTTTCTTAGTGTTTTCTCGGCTACACTGGTGAAAAAACTATTTAAATGGTTTGCAATTTTAAGTGGTTTGTTTTCATGCTGTCCGTCAATTTCAAGTGTGAAAGCTTGTTGTTCATCATTTTTGGGCTGACGTTCATTGTTTATAATGTTCCAGAAGGCTTTAGATTTATTCTCTGCTCTGTTGATATAATTTATTGACGCATCTTGTCTTAATTTCCTTAGTCTCATGTCATAATCCTTCTTCGCCTTAGCTAGGTCACATTTAATCTGTTCATTTTTTTATTTTTGATATTTCAGAAGTTTCTCAAGGTAATTTTTCTTTAGGAGGCTTGCCTGACTGTCTGCAAAATGTTTATTTTTCACTTTCTTCTTTGTTCTCGTTTTCTTTAAAGGACATGCCTGATCAAGAGCCATGGTGACTTTTGTGATGAATTTGTTATAGGATTCTTCTACGGTAAGGGCATTGTGTACTTCATTCCAGTTTTCTTCCAGAAGTAAGGTGTTTAGAGTGTTAAGGTTGTTCTGACAGTAATTTCGGTTCATTCTTTTTGTCTTTGTATTGTTATCTGGGTAGAATTTTATAAGTGAAGTACATAGTTGTGCAGTATGGTCAGACAGGCCACTGTGGAAAACCTTACTTTCAATGTAATTGCAGTGAAAGTTTGTACAGATGCAGTCAATTTAGGACGATGAATCTGGCGTTATTCTGGTTGGAGGAAGGTTTATCCTTAATGTTATGGCTGATCAGAATATTTTTAAGTTGTCTGTTCTTCTCATCGTTTTTTAAGCAGTCAACATTTATGTCCCCTAATAGGAGCAGCGGATGATTGTCTGCTTTTGTATGTTCTAGTGTTTTTGAGAGAAGATCCAGTGCTTGGTCAAGATTACCAGATGGAGCCCTATAAATTCCTGCTATGTATAACGGTTTTTTGTTCAATGATATCTTAATCACAGCTATTTCACAGATTAATTCTTCACAGTATTCATAAACAGGGATAGGCTCTGTCATGTGGGCTATGTTTTTTTCAACATATATTGCTACTCCTCCTTTAGTATGTTTAGTTCTACTAAAGTAGGCAGCTAGTGTGTAGCCAGAAATTGTAATGTTTTTTAAGATCTCCTCTTTAATTCCATGTTCTGTAAGTATAAACACCTTTGGCTGTAGTTCTTCAAGAAGGTGGGTTAGTCTATCTATTTTATTCCTGAGTCCTTGTATATTTTGATGTAGCACGTGATTTTTATATTAGTCTGTTTGCCGGATGAAGAGAGTTTAAAAAGATCCTGGTTTATAAGGATGTATAAGTAGAAAACGTTTTGTATAAACCCCCATCCAAAAAAAAATTTTTTAATTTTTTATTTTCAACAATAATTTTAGAAAAAACTAGAAACTTTTATAAAGTGGGTAGGTATCTAACAACTAGTGTGCAAAATATCAAATAATTCCTTAAAAAAAGGAAATAAATTCCCTTAAAATAAAAAGTTAACTAAAAAAAATTAACATTAGGCTACGCCCACATACATATAGTATAACAAAGTAAAGTCATGTAATATATACAGCTAAACAGCTAAATTTCAGAGAAAGTTGTAGAGAAGCTTTCAAGACTCTGAAGATTATGACATTAATAAATCTCTATATAAAAGAAGTCATCCTGTATGCCAATGGGAAAACATTTACACAAAATAGACAGTTCCATGGATACAATACTCGACATGGCACAAGATACTTTCTCCCAGCTCACCATCTCACCCAATATGAAAAGAAACCATCCTACATGGGCATGAAGCTGCACAACCTACTCCCAGAAGAACTGAGATGCCACACCGGGAGAAGAATGAAGACTGCTCTAACAGAATGGCTGATCAACAATCCATTCTATACATTGACTGAGTTCATGGAAAAAAGACGATAAACATTTTTTTTTAACCATCCAGCTGACGCCATTTCAATACTTGATGTATTTTGAAAATAAAGCATATTTGTATTGTATTGTATTGTATTCTGTCGTGAGTACTTGTTCAACACGATCGCCTACGAGACCGTCTTGCCCTCTGGGGGCAAACAACCGAAACTGCTATCGTAGTACACGAGCCTGCCACCGGGCAGGTCTATAACCAAGTAAGCGCTTTCTACTCCTAGGCACTGATTGTCCGAGCCAGCTAACGCGCTACGCTGACGAGCGTAACGTTCTAGCCATTCGGAAGTGCTAGGGTTCGAATCCCGACCATGAGCAATCCCAATTTGGCTTGCAAATGTGTGGTAAAGCGGAGTGGAGGGCCCACCTTATATAAACGGTGACCGGCTTGGGTGGAAGTTGACGGCATTTGTAGGCTTAATTGGGATTGCAGTGGACACCTGTTTTGCTTTTGTGGCTAGTGGTTATAAGGGGGGGGGGCATGTTTTAAGCTTTTTTTGTTTAAACTTTGATATTTCAAGAAGATATTAGTAATTATTTTTATGTTACAGTTAAGAGTAAAAAGCTTGCCACTTCTAGGGTTAAACTTTGAGGTTAGTGGTTATATTGTAAAAAATGTTTATATTTACTTCCATGTGGGAAATAGGTTAGATCATGGATATGCCTAAAGGCAATGTTTTCACTTCATCTAAACAGCTGTTCTCTTTCTTTTATACTAGAAATTCAATACAATAGCTCTGGTGGTTTCTATGGAAAACTGTTGGAAACATATTTTCCATCTTACAAATCGCCAACACTCCCCACCCAGAGCTAAGACATATCCATGTCAAAACATGTTAGGTGTGTACACCTAAAAGAAAAGACTACAAGAAACCAAGAAAAAGGTCCAGATTAGTATGCAGCAGATGCTATGAGGGATGCCATGGCACCTGCTTTGTAAACAATGTTTGTAAATAAAACATTCCCATAATTTCCTCGTATATAAAGTATTGTTTGATATATTACATGACTTTACTTTGTTATACTATATGTATGTGGGCGTAGCCTAATGTTAATTTTTTTTAGTTAACTTTTTATTTTAAGGGAATTTATTTCCTTTTTTTAAGGAATTATTTGATATTTTGCACACTAGTTGTTAGATACCTACCCACTTTATAAAAGTTTCTAGTTTTTTCTAAAATTATTGTTGAAAATAAAAAATTAAAAAATTCTTTTTTGGATGGGGGTTTATACAAAACGTTTTCTACTTATACATCCTTATAAACCAGGATCTTTTTAAACTCTCTTCATCCGGCAAACAGACTAATATAAAAATCACGTGCTACATCAAAATATACAAGGACTCAGGAATAAAATAGATAGACTAACCCACCTTCTTGAAGAACTATAGCCAAAGGTGTTTATACTTACAGAACATGGAATTAAAGAGGAGATCTTAAAAAACATTACAATTTCTGGCTACACACTAGCTGCCTACTTTAGTAGAACTAAACATACTAAAGGAGGAGTAGCAATATATGTTGAAAAAAACATAGCCCACATGACAGAGCCTATCCCTGTTTATGAATACTGTGAAGAATTAATCTGTGAAATAGCTGTGATTAAGATATCATTGAACAAAAAACCGTTATACATAGCAGGAATTTATAGGGCTCCATCTGGTAATCTTGACCAAGCACTGGATCTTCTCTCAAAAACACTAGAACATACAAAAGCAGACGTTTAAAACAACTACATGAGTCTGCAGCTAAGTACCGTATAAAAAGACACATCCAGAAGTCAACCGAGCTGCAGTTAAGAAGTACTCGCAAGAAAACCCTGAGGTAAATTGAGTGGCTATTCACACACAAAAATCCAGAAGTAAACAGGGTTGCAGTTTTAAAATATAACAGAAATAATGAAAAACGCCAGCATCGTAAAAACAAATTGTGGACTACAAACACCAACTCTGGACTCAAATATGACCATGACATCTGTTATGAATCAGATAAGACCATGGCGATTGGAGCCCAGAATAATGTATGCATTTATTGTAAGGCATTAAAATGGAAAAACGAATCAAAGGGGTTGTGTTGCAGCAGTGGGAGAGTTTGCGAAAGTCATCTTGAAAAGCGAACTGAACCACTTCATAGCCTCATTATTGGTGACCATCCCGAAAGTGAGCATTTCCGTAACAACTCCAGAAAATACAACAGTGCTTTTCAAATTACATCTTTTGGAGCCAAGCAAATCGTTGAAATTAGCTTTATGCCAACATTTAAAGTACAAGGCCAAAAATACCATTTAATTGGTAGTTTATTGCCTTCATCCAACAATGACGACCATCAGTTTTTACAACTATATTTTATCAGTGATGACAGCAAGGAAACAACGGCACGCTGTAAGAATGTATCAGGAGTGAAACCAGCATTGGTCCAACAATTGCAGATTATGCTTCACAATTTTAACAACTATGGATTTTAAATGTGCCATTGAAAGTGAGACAGAACCAAGTAGACAGTTCGAAAAGTTCATTCATGCAGATAAAAAGCCTGTCAATGCCCATAGAGTCAGGTATAATGAAACAGTAACAGGAGAAGTTGGTGCAGTTATTGTAGGCCAAGAGTTTGAAAAAAGATATATTATAATAAAGAGTAGATCAGATAGACTGCAGCGTATTAGTGAAACTCACTGATCGTATGATGATTCCTCTGATATTTCGCTATGGTGAGGATGGTTACTCCATTTCCATCCCTCAAACTGGCCCAATTACAGTCCCCTTTTTCGAAAACAATTTCTGCAGCAATGTTTTACTGTTTTCGCTTAATGGTCTTTAAAGAGGAGGTAAATTATTTGCTTCATTTCCCTGGCTTAATAAACCAATATATGGTTGACATGTACATCAAAATTGAAACTGAAAGGTACTACATACACTTGAAAGATGCCGTATTCAAAGGTGACACTAATGTTACTATAAGTTTATTCAGGCCACTAGAATAGAATTGAAATGAATATACCAAAGGGCTCCGACCAAGAAGGCAGACAATGGAGCAGTTCCAGGTTTTATAGATTTAGTGTTTACAAAATTATAAGCTGGGATGAAATGATTTGAAAGGTTCGTTCTATAAAATTGTATACATTAGTGTTAGTCCAGGAAATGAAGCATTTCACCTCACAATTTTTTCATCCTGCATGGATTGACTTGAAATTTTAACAGAAGATAGGTGATAGCCCAAGGATCAAAATCTATATTGAACCGAAGGGCGCTAAAGCCTTGGGGGTGGTTGCCACCCCATCTCGGGGGTGGGAATTTTTTGTCACATTTCAACCACAGGAATCGATTGAAAAAGTGATTCTAAGCAAAAAATGTTCTATACATTTTTTTTGTAAAATCAATATTCTCGAAGTTATTCGCGATTGAAAGTAACACTTTTTAGAGGAAAAAATCGACGTTTTTGATCGTTTTTTT
The DNA here is from genome assembly GCA_023375725.1 of Nephotettix cincticeps. NCBI lineage: Eukaryota > Metazoa > Arthropoda > Insecta > Hemiptera > Cicadellidae > Nephotettix > Nephotettix cincticeps. The sequence goes on from JAGISJ010000155.1 coordinate 10,282, forward strand.
GCGGATAACTAAAAAATTATACATTTTATCAAAAAAATTGTTGAAAACAAAATTGTAGCTATTAAAAAAACAAACAAAACGCTTATTTTATAATTTTTCTACGACCAATAGGAACCGAGATACGACCTATCCATAATTAGGTTTTATTTTCAAATGCAAAGACTGATAGATTCAAAGTCAAATACCGGAAAAATAATGCTTTTTTCGTAGAAAATTCATAGAATGTTTTTTGAAGAGCATACTTAGACCTTTCTTTTTTTTAAAAAAAAAGGTCTGTAGCATTAAAATTGACTGAGATATGACAAAAATAAGGTCAATACCAAGTTTTTTATAAAAAAAATCGGTAAAAACAACCCCCTAACTACCCCCCTAATCAAAATTAATCTTTACCCTCGTGCAATTCTCTTTGTATATGTATGATTAAAATGTCCAAGAAGTTTGACCAACTTAAAATTTATAGTTTTCGAAAAATCAAGGCAATTGATTTGGAAATTCGCTGAGTATGCAGGTCTGCTGCGACAGGGGTATTTAAGCTACATATTTATAAATATTTACTAAACAACCTTTTCCCCTTCAAAATACTCTTCATTACAAACTATACACTTGTCTCAGCGGTGCCTCCACTGTTCAAAACTGTTCAAATTTTTATCTTTAGAAATGGCTGTAAGCTCCAGTCTCGTTTTTTTCTTGATTTCTTGAATGGTGTCAAATCATCGACCTTTTATGCCCCTTTTCGTAAGAGAAAACAAGAAAAAGTTACACGGAGCCGTCTGCCGAGTAAGCGCATGGGGCAGTGAAACCATGTCGTTTTAACCAAAAACTGGGTTACAGTGATTGGCGAGTATGCAGGTGCATTGTCATGGTGGAAGAACCAGTCACCTGTTTGCCACAAATCAGGTCTTTTTTGAGGAACGCTGTTGCGCAATCTTTTTAAGACCTCCAAATAAAAGGTTTGATTCACAGACTGACCTGGAGGAACAAACTCCGTGTGCACAACTCTTTTCACATCAAAGAAACAAATCAACATTGTTTTGACGTTTGATTTGACTTGGCGGAATTTTTTTTGGACGGGGTGAAGATGATGTTTTCCACTCGATTGATTGCTGTTTTGTCTCTGGGTCGTAATCATTGCACCATGATTCATCACCAGTAAATTACCTTTGAAAGAAAATCTGGATTGATTCTGAGCTGTTCTTTCAGTTCATGACATGTTTCGACTCAATGTGATTTTTGACTGTCAGTCAGAGCCCGAGGAACAAATTTGGCAGCAATGCGTCATTCGTAAATCTTCAGTTAAAATTTGCTGAACCAAGCTCCAAGTTATTCTGGACGGTCTGTGAGCACAAGCTCTCACATTTTTTTTTTATATTTTCATCAATTCAGGCAGTTGATGGACGTCCGGAACGTGGTTTGTCATCAATCTAAAGGTCGCCATTTTTAAATCAAAAAAACTAGTCATACTCTTGAGTTTTCCCCAAAGCATCATCTTTGTATGCAATTTTCAACATTAAAACAGTTTCAGCAGCGGTTTTACCGAGTAAAAAACAAAATTTCACAGCGACGCGTTGTTCACTTAAACTTGCCATCATAAAAAACAAAACAACAGTGAAACAGCTACAGCAAAAAATGACGCTACAGACCAACGGAATATGCTAGCTCGACGACCTGCATGGGACTGAACTGGCAAAGAGTTATGCTAGACACTCTCTAGTGGCACCCCCGTACTACCAAAGTTCCCCCTCGGGAGACAAATTCCGGTTACTTTTGGGTACCCCCTTGTATAGCTGCCATATTGTTCTAGCAAACGGTCGGCAGTAGCTATATTTAGCCGATTTGTCTTTCTCACACTCCTTCATCAGTGACTATATTTAGGTTAAATTACCCTTACTATAATTATTTTAATCTAATAAATCAGTATCTGCCTCCGAATCTCCTTACAATATACTACGTTTTAATTAGGAATTAACTTCTATCTTTTGTTTTATTATAGTTGTCAAACATAGTTTCGGATAACTCATCATCACCTATATCTTCTAAACACCTATCAGTAATATTATTGCCAAAAAGATTGGTACAATACCAACTTCAAACATCTCCCTCTAGAATTCTGGGTAAAGCTTTTGATTTATGAAACCGATGAAGTTTTACTGGATTTTTTACCAGCGCTCTTCTAGTTATGGTGGTCCACAATACCTGACTACAACTTTGAACAGGGGTTTTGTAAACAGACGGAGAAACTGTTCATAATATTGAACAAGTTAACTTTTGGAAGATATTTATTATTGCCTATTTCCATGGGGACAAGATAAATTTTTTATTTTTAAAAAACTGGAGGTTAAGACTAGTCAGATAATCAAACTGGTACAATAATGAGGTAAACACCCAGATAGTTTAAACCGTTAAATTATAAAAGAAGACTGTCTATTACAATCTGTAAGCAAATATAGTTATTTTATTTTAAATAAGAATAAGACTTTTGACTGAAGTGGTAATTTTGTCAGAAAACCTGTCA
>JAGISJ010000156.1:0-12000 GCA_023375725.1 Nephotettix cincticeps
CGCGGACGTGGGCGTGCCACGGTGCGTAGGGTCGCGGAGAGGCGAGAGACCGGGAGGGCGATATGGACGCGGATGGAAAACAACAGGGAGGGTCGCCCCTTGGATGGCCGAGATTCGCCCGATCCGGCCCGGCGACGCCGGCGAGGTGCTCACGGTGCCAGCGCGCCGCGTTCGTCAGCGAAGCCCTCATCTACGGTGATCCGAACCAGCCCGCTCTCACGCAGACCGAGGATCAGCTGCGGGCGGAGCTCCGCGACGCCGGCGGATTCGTCGCCGTCGTGGACGGGCGCATCGTCGGAGCGATCCGCACGCAGGAGCGGGGCGACGTGCTCGAGGTCGGCCGAATCGCGATCGCCCCCGACCAGCAGGGGGCGGGTCTCGGCTCTCGCCTGCTGCGAGCCGCCGAGGAGACGACGTCGTGCCGCGTTGCCGAGCTGTTCACGGGCAGCCTCAGCGTCGCGAAACATTGAGCTGTACGAGCAGCTGGGCTATCGCGAGAGCGAGCGCATCGACCAGGGCGACGGCACCGCGCAGGTGTTCCTCCGCAAGGACCTGCGCGGAGGTGGACGTCAGGAGGCGCCTTCTTCGGGGTCGACCACATCGAGGCGATAGCCGCGCTTGACAACGGTGCGGACGAGGTCGCCGGCCCCGAGGGCCTCCCCGCAGCCGGGCGATGGCGACGGGGAGCCGTGGCCGGCGAAGGGCCGGCCACGGGACGAGGCTCAGACCGCTGCGGCCTTCAGGACGGCACGCTGAGCACGGTCGAGTGACCGCCACTCTCCGACGTACGTCCGGGTCGAGTTGCGAGCGAAGAACCGACGCTCGTCGCCCTGCTCGACCGTACCGAGGAAACATGCCCTCGGCGCTGCTGGCGACCCAGAATCCGGGTTCGACCTCACGCCAGATCGGATCGGTCTGGGACCCCCGATCGCGGCGGGGCACTTTCGATCAGTGTCATCTGTGCTCCTTCGACATGGTCGACGCTGTCCGCGTCGACCCCTCGATTACACATGGCTCACCCGAATGTGCATCGGGGATTGACAAGCGTCGCGCCTCGTGCGTCCGCGGGATCTCCCATACCACATCGACGGACCGCGGTCCTCTCGTGCGAGGATGGCTCTCGAACGGAGGTCTCGTGGGCAGACTCGTATATGGCGCACCCAACTGGTCGGTCGAGTTCGAGGATCGCGCGCTGGCGCACCTCAGGATCGTCATCTTGGCCAAGCTGCGCCGGTCGGAATGTTTCAGCTTCTCGTGGAAGCAGGACTCGATTCGCGGAAGCGGGAGGAGCTCCTTCTGGGTGCACCCCTCGATACCGTTGCAGTTCGAGTTCTTCGGCGGCCGCGAGCCCGCGCTCAATCGCGAGTGGATCGAGGCGCTCATGCTCACTGCGAACAGCCCGAACGGGCTCGAGCTGGTCCCCGAGCCGACCCCGCCGCCGCCCCCGCCAAGTGAATCCGACTCTGAACCCGAAGGAGCACAGATGCCCAGCGTGAACAGACTGACCGTCGACGGTCGCGACTACTTCCTCCCCGATCCGGTGACGGAGCTGCGGGAGAAGATCCTCGAGGCCATCCGGCAGGGCGGGGGTTATGTCAACATCCCTCCGCTGCGCTCAGGCCCCGGAATCGACATCCTGTTCTCGCCCGGCATGCCGGTGGTGTGTGGACGCGCATCGACGTGGGCGGCGAACCCGACGAGGGCGATGACGCTCCGGGCGACGCGTTCGTCGACATCTGAGCTGTACGCGCATCGAACGCCTCGAGCGGCCGTCCTCCCAGGGAGGACGGCCGCTTCGCCGTTCGGACGCGACCGCCCACGCGACACCGACGCGGGGGCCGCACCGTGCCTCTCAGATGAGAAGCTGCTCGACGGCGTCGCGCGTCACCGGGCGGCCGAGAAGGAACCCCTGCGCGCGGTCGCAGCCGATCGTCTCGGCGCGTTGGAGATGCCGGGGAGTTTCGATCCCCTCGGCTACGACGCGAATGCCGCGTGCGTGAGCCTGCGCGACGACGTCGCTGAGTTCCTCCGGGGGGTGGCGCCGTTCGTCCTGGATGAGGGTGCGGTCGAGCTTGAGCTCGCTCAGGGGAAGCCCCGCCAGCTGGTCGGCTGACGCGTGACCGGCGCCGTAGTCATCGAGCGAGACACCGAGACCGAGGCTGCGGAGGTCCTCCAGTCGCGGCACCATCGTCTCGATGTCTGTCATCGGCATGGACTCGGTGATCTCGACCGTCAAGGTGCGGGGTGGCAGGTGGGGTGCGTCGTACCCGATCCGCCAGGGCGTCTGTGAACACCTCCGACGCCAGCTGCACGGGAGAGGTGTTGACCGACACGTCTACCTCGCGCCCCTGCGCATGCCAGGTCTCCGCAGCCACGAAGCACTCTTCGAGCATGAACGCGCCGATCTCGTGGATCAGCCCGGACTGCTCGGCGATATCGATGAACTGCTGCGCGGGCACCATGCCGCGTCGGGGGTGTCTCCAGCGACACAGCCCCTCGACGGCAACGATGGATCCCGTACGGATATCGATCTGGGGCTGGAAGACGGCGAACAACTGCCCCGCGGGCACGGCGACGCGAAGGTCGTCGGCGAGATCGGCAGATGTGGTCACGTTTCCTATCCTGTCGGTACCGTCTCTCAGGACAATAGGGCGACGCGGCGGCGCATTTGAGGTACAGTGTCTGCTTTTCGCTTCCACGTGCCATATGCCATGTGCCGTGTGTCGGTGACTACTATCCATAGCAGGGATCGAGGACTCGCCTCCCCCGGACGGGAGCGTCGATGCCGGAAGTCGCCGACATCCTGCGACGGAACAATGTGGTTGTGCGCGGACCGGAGGACGGTCGCGTCGTCGTCTTCGCGCACGGCTTCGGTTGCAGCCAGGCGGCCTGGCGACTCGTCGCGCCGAGGTTCGCCGATACGCATCGGGTCGTGCTGTTCGATCACGTCGGTGCCGGCGGGTCCGACCTTGCCGCCTACACCGGGGGAAGTACGACTCCCTCGAGGGGTACGCATCGGATGTGCTGGACATCCTCGACGCCCTGGATGCCACCGACGTCGCTTTCGTCGGCCACTCGGTCAGCTCCATGATCGGCGTGCTCGCCGCCAACCGCGATCCGTCGCGCTTCGGCAAGCTCATCCTCGTGGGCCCGTCACCGCGTTACGTCGACGACGTGGGCTATCGGGGCGGGTTCTCTCCGGACGACATCCACGGTCTGCTCGACGCACTCGACGAGAACTGGCTGGGCTGGTCGGCGGCGATGGCGCCGGTCATCATCGGCAACCCCGACCGTCCCGAGCTCGGCGAGGAGCTCACCGAGAGCTTCTGCCGCGTCGACCCTGCCATCGCGCGCCAGTTCGCCGCGGTGACGTTCCTGTCCGACAACCGAGAAGATCTCGCGAACGTCCGGGTTCCGACCCACATCATCCAGTGCAGCCAGGACGTGATCGCGCCCGAGCACGTCGGTCGTTTCGTCCACGCCGCCATCCCGGGGAGCACGATGACGATCCTGTCCAGCACGGGACACCTGCCCAATCTCGCCGGCCCCGACGAGCTGGCGGAGGAGTTGGCGCGGTGTCTGTCATGACGGCTGTGCAGGATCATCGACCTCTCTGGGAGGAAGCACCGGTGGGGCTGGTCACCTCGACGCCCGGCCGGAGTGATCCTCGATACGAATCTGACACTGCGGATGTGGCTGGGCCGCGAGGGAGACGACCTCCGCGCAGCACCGTTGTCGGGTCTGTTCGACCCGGGGGCCGACTGTTCATGGAGACGCGGCACGCCCAGATCCTGCATCTGCAGAGTCACGTGCAAGAGGTCTCGCTGACGATGATCGGCGCGGACGGCCAACGTGTCGCGGTGCTGCTGTCGTCCACGCTCACCGGCCACGGCGCGAACGCCCTCGTGCACACCGCCGTGTTCCGCGCGGCGGAACGTCTGGCTTACGAGAAAGAACTGCTGCACGCGCGGCGTGCCGCCGAGGCATCCGAGTCCCGCGTGCGCGCCCTGCTCGACATCTCCGACGCCTTCGACGGCAGCGCCTCCGAACAGGACGTCGTCGACGCTTTCGTCCGCGTTGCGCGCGACGCCTTCGTCGCCACGGATGCCGCGGTGCTCCTGTGCGAGCCCGACGGCACAGGGCTGCGACATGCCGCAGGCGGTGTGCCGCTGCGCGCCACGGTGCTCGAGCTGTCCGCCGTCCGCGACGCCGAGACGGAGACCGTTGTGAACGCGGCACGCGTGCGGGAAGACGATCCTGCCGTGGCCGCGCAGATGCGTGACGCGCGCGTCCACGCCCCTGAGCATCACGCCCTTGCGCAGCGATCGTGATCGTCTGGGCGTCCTCGTGTGCTTCTTCGCGCGGGAGCGATCCTTCGACGCGCACTTCTTCGATCTGCAGCGGGTCCTGGGACGTCACGCCGCACAGACCCTGGTGCGCGTCCGGCTGCAGCGCCGTCTGGAGCGACTGGCGCACTTCGACCAGCTCACCGGGGTGGCCAAACCGTCAGCACGTCGACCAGAGCCTGCAGGCGGCCATCGACGCCGCGGAGGGGCGCGGCCGCGCCATGGGACTGATCTTCATCGACGTCGACGACTTCAAAGGTGTCAACGATCAGCACGGGCACGCCGTCGGCGACGTCGTCCTGCGCACTCTCGCCGAACGGCTCGAATCCGGTGTCCGTACGGGCGACGTCGTCGGTCGGATCGGTGGGGACGAGTTCGTCGTCATCTGCCCCGACGCCGACGTCGCCGATGCGCAGGCCATCGCTGATCGGCTCTTGGCGCTCGTGCGCGCTCCCGTGCTCCTGGGGGGCACCTCGTTCGAGGTGTCGGTGAGCATTGGGGTCGCCATGCATCGGCCGGGTCAGGCAAACCCACCGACCGCCGATCAGCTCCTCATCCGCGCTGACGACGCGATGTACAACTCGAAGGGTGACGGCAAAGACCGTGTCAGCCTGGAGCGGAGCCTTGCCTCGGCGGTGTGACCCGGTGCGGGGCGCGTGTGCCTGAGTGTCAGGCCACGGCGCCGTCAGCGAGCTCTTCGGCGATGCGACGAAGGTGTCCGGCGTAGCCGCCGGGTGTGTGCGCCCCGACAGGCGTCCCGACGTGAGCACCTCGGCCTCATCGGACGCCATGGTTCGCGCACCTCGCTCGACAGCCCGCTGAACCAGCTGCACGTCTTCGTGCTCCGGGATGGCGCGAAAGCCGCCGGCCGCCAGATACGTGCTTGCGCGCACGCCGAGGTTCGCACCGTGGACGTGTCCCGGTGGACGTCCGCGGTGGTGCGTCTGCTTCATTGATCGATGTGTCGCGGGGAGAGGTCGGCGAAGTCGGGCCGGACGGTGCCGATCATCACGTCGACCCCGGCCGTCATGAGGTCCAGCTGATGTGCGAGCCAGTTCACGGGGACCTCGGAGTCGGCGTCGGTGTGGGCGAGCCAACGTGAGTGCCGGTGGAGCCGGTGCGCGGCGCACGGCGAGCGCACTGCCCGCGCGCCGCGCTCGCCCCCACGTTGCGCCGCCTCCACGGTCAGTACCTCGACCGGCCACCGCGACACGACGGCGGCCGATCCGTCTGTGCACGCGTCGAGAACCACGTACGTGTGCACCGGCACCGCGACCGCGCGGGTGGCCGCGCTCACCGACGCCAGGCAGCGTTCCAGCAGCAGCTCCTCGTCGTGGACGGGGATCACCACTGCGACCCGCGACGTCGCCGGCGGTCATGGCAGCATCCCCGCCTCTTTCGGCGACCGAGAGCGCCTTGCCGGTGGCGAACACGTCCAACTGGAAGTCAGCCTCCTCGTGGTGCGCGGAGGGTCGTGAGCGCGGCGTGGGTGCGCAGTGCCACGTGCACGCCGTCGCCCGTGGTCGGACATCCCTCGATGAGATGACGCCAATGGCAGGCCAGAAGGTGTCCGCCAGGTCGGAGCGCGGCCGCCATCTTGATCACACCCTGCTCCAGGTCCGCCGCATCCCAGTAGTAGCCGACCTCGGCGAAGACGATCAGGTCGAACGATCCTGGCGGCCACTCCCGGGGGAGCTCCGCGGCGGCCAACGTCACGTTTCTCTCGCTCGCCGAGTCGCTCTCGGGCAGCCGCCCAGCGCGGACTCGGCGAAGTCGACGGCGAGCAGAGCCTCGCATCGGGGAGCCAGGTGTGCCGTCAGCGCGCCCGTGGAGCATCCGATCTCCAGCGCCGAGGCGTATCGCCGTCGCGGGAGCGCAGCGAGGGTGAGGTCGCGTTTGCGCTGCTCGTACCACCGCGAGTCGAATCCCCACGGATCGTCGTGCCTGCGGTAGAAGTCGTCGAACCATTTCTCTGCGACACCGATCCGGTGGGCTGCGGCACCGGCACCGGCACCGGCACCGGCACCGACACTGGCACCGGCGGCGCGGGGGCGGGGGCGGGGGTGGGGGTGGGGGTGGGGGTGGGGGCGACGAGGCTCTCGAACGAGCGCTCGAAGTGCTGGAGCATCCCTTCCGACACGATCGCCTCGTCCCCGGGCTCAGTCGACAGCGGCTGGCATTGGCTGCGGTGCGCGGACATCGCGCGGCGCTTGACCGCCCGCGTCTCATCGTCCAGGGCTATCACGGACAGCGACGCCCAGGGTGCGTCGCGAGGTGTTCCCCAATGCCAGAGCCACAGCGGATACATGAGATGCTCCGCCCCGGTCTCGCGTGCGGCCGCCGCCGTCGCCTCCGCGGCGACGCGGTGATCCCTGTGTCCGTCTCCCGTCCACGGAGAGACCACGAGGACGGGACCCGCGAGAGAGCGGATGCTGTCGCTCACGGCGTGTGCCAGCGTGGAGACGTTCTCGGCCAGGCGCCCGTCGGCGAGCCCGAGGAAGTCGATCTCGGCACCAGGTGCCAGCAGGTCGATCGCCGCGGAGACCTCGTCGCGCCGGATGCGTCCCAGGACCGCGGGGGAGTGCGTGGGGGATTCGGGGTGCGATGCCTCCCCGTGGGTGGCGACCACGATCCGCACAGGCAGACCCGCTGACGCCGTCTCTGCCGGATCAGTCCGCCGACGCCGAGTGTCTCATCGTCCGGATGCGCCGAGACCACGACCAGGGAGGTGAAGCCCCGGCGGGCGCGGGGGACGGCTGCCGAGCAGAAGGCGTCGCGCCACACGTGTTCCGGTGTGCCGGGATCGAGGTGGCTGAAGGTCACGGCGCGGCCTCCGTGACGAGATCGCGACCCAGACGCGCGAGGTCGCGGTCGCCATGGTGCTGTCGAAGGTAGAGACGCAGGTCGGCTGCCCGACGTGCATGCCGCTCGTCGGCGACCAGCGGGCCGGGACCGAGCGCGTGGTCCGTCTCGTCGAGGGCGAGTTCGGCGGCGCGGACCACCGCCGCGCGCACGCGAGTCGCCAGCATGGTCTCGGCGAGGTGGGCCCCGCGGTCGAGGACCGCGCCCGCCTCTGACAGAACGGCCCGAGCCGCCCACAGTGCCGCGTCGACGCGACCGGCATGCACCAGGGCGAGCTGATCGGCGCGCTCTGTCGTCGCCGCCGCACGCAACGGTTCTGTCAGAGCGGTCGCCGCACCCCACCAGCACGCGGCAACGGCCATCCCGCCTCGTGCGAATCCGGTCCGTCGCAGGTACCAGCCCGGCTCCCCGACGATCACCGCTCGCGCCCCGGCGAAGTCGACGGGCGCGCTCATCACCTGCGCGAGTCCCCGTGCGTGCCATGGACCGCCGTGTGGACGCACTCCGCGGGCGCGGAGGTCGACGGCGAACAGCCCGCGACGATCGCGATCGATCCATGCGGTCACCAGGGCGTGCGAGAGGTCGGCGGCGAGCGAGCACCACGGCTTGGTGCCGTCCAGCATCCATTCGCCGGGAACGGAGCCCGCGACAGGTCTCGCCTCCAGGCGCAGTCCCGGCGTCTCCGCTGCGAACACCCCCCACGTCGCAGCGTCTTCCGCGCCGAGGGTCTCGGCATCGATGGGGAAGCCGTCCGCGCGTGCCTCCGCCAGAATGCGCAGAGCGTCGACGTGTGGCTCCAGGATGCGCGCGGCGGCGACGTCGCGGTGGGCGACGGCCGCCAGCGCCTCCCAGAGCTCTGTCAGTCGCGAGGTCGTCGCAAGCGGGGCGCCCACCTCTGCCGCCCACGCGATGGCCGCCGCCACGTCGTCGCCGACTCCGGCCGGCGTGCGCGCCGCAGTCTCCTCGGCGAGGCCTGAGATCGCTTCGCCGAGGCGCAGCGACGGGAATCCGTCCATCGTCGTGTGGGACACGTGTCGATTCTCGACGCGGCCCGCGAGGGCGCCTCCGGCGTTGCGCCCCGGCCGTGCGCCTGCTAGGGCCGCGTCAAGACGCGCGGCCGTCCGTGAGCCCGCGGGGTACCGTCTCGCGGATGGTCGTGCGGATCGGCACGTCGGGATGGAGCTACGACTCCTGGCGGGGAGTGCTCTATGAGCGAGGTGTGCCGCCGGCACGGTGGCTCGAGCGGTACGCGCGCGAGTTCGAACGGTGGAACTCAACGGCAGCGTCTACCGGTGGCTCGAGCGCATCGGGAGCGTCTGGGAGGTGCTCGCCGAGCGTTCCGGAGTGCACCTCGCGCAGCTGCCTCCCGACCTCTCCCGTGACGACGAGCGAATGGCGGCATTCTTGTCGGCGGTCCCGTCCGGCATCCGCGTCGCGGTCGAGTTCCGGCATCCGTCCTGGGAGGACGAGGGGCGTCTTCGCGTTGCGGGAGCGATTCTCCGCCGCCGACGTGGTGATGAGCGGCGCCGGCCTGCCGTGCGCCCTGCAGGCCACGGCTCCGTACGTCTACGCGCGCCTCCACGGCTCCGATCATGAGTGGCTCTCGAGGGCTCGTACGACGACGACGCGATCGCGTGGTGGGGGTGGAGGATCCGAGAGTGGGATGCCGCGGGTCGCGGCGTCTACGTCTACGTCAACAATGATCAGTTCGGGCACGCCGTCCGCAACGCCCGTGCACGGAGGGACGCCGTCGCGGATCCGGCCGCCTCAGGGTGACGGGTCGGCGGCCTCAGCGCTGCCGTTCAGCCGGCGCTGTAGCCGCAGATACCGCAGTCGCCGGTCGCGGAGACCTCCACGAAGCAGTCTGGGCACATCGCGCGCGGCGTCGTGTCGACCGGTGCCCGGCGCGCGGGCGCGGTGTTCGAACCAGCGCTCGACGCGGCCCGACGGGCGCGAGCGGCCACCGGCGCCGGGGCGGGCGGGGGAGCGGGGCGCGGGGTGTGCGCCGCGCACCAGAAACGCACGAATCCGTCGTGGTTCTTGGGGTGGCGCTGCTTGACAGCCCACAGCTCCGTGCGGGGGACGGGCGGCGCGTCGGGGCCGCAGCCGACGCAGCGCGCCGGCTCGCCGGGCGAGAGGTCCGCCACGAGGAAGGGCGTGTCGAACGGCAGCGAGCTTCGCCAATCCGCAGAGGCGGCGACCTTCATGGGGTTCCTTCCGGGGCGCGAGCCGACGGTGACCGCGGCAACCGTCGGGCACGGCTACGTCCTCTTCGAGTGTACGTCGCCGACTCCGCGCGTGCGCCGTTCGCTCCTCGTTCTCGGGGCTGCCCGGATCGTCAGGAGCGCGCCGCGGTGAGCATGCGCAGAAGGCGGACCAGCTCGTCGCGGTCTCGCCGATCGAGGGGCTGCAGCTCGATCTCCTCGAGACGCACGAGCTCTCTCATCGCCGCGTCGACGTGCGCCGCGCCGCTCGGCGTGAGCCGCACCAGAACGCTCCGGCCATCCGAGGGGTTCGGCAAGCGCTCCACGAGGCCGCGCTCATCGAGGTGGGAGAGCCGGTTCGTCATCGCACCGCTGGAGATCATGGTGCGCTCGATCAGCTGCGCCGGGTTTCAGCTCGTGACGGGGTTTCGGGCCCGTCCGAGCGCTGCGAGCACGTCGAACTCCCACGCGGCCAATCCCGCGGACCGAAAGGCCTCCGCCCGCACGCGCGTGAGCTGCAGCGAGGCGCGGCGCAGTCGCGACATCACGTCGAGCGGGCTGAGATCGGCGTCGGGCAGGCGTCGCGACCATGCGTCGATGAGCAGATCCACCTCGTCGTCGCCGCCGTGGACGCCTGTCGACCGCCCCTGATACCCGCTCACGTCGTCACTCTAACGGGCCTCGCGTGCCATGATGGCGGCGTGCCCGAGTCGCCGGAGGTCACCGCGCTGTCGGAGTTCGTCGCGACGCGCGCCGTCGGTCGGAACCATCGTCGGCGCGGAGGTCCTGCTGCCGAAGGCGCTCAAGGCGGGCGACGTGTCGGAGACGGTCGGATGCCGCGTCCTCGACGTGCGGCGTGAGGGCAAGCTGCTCGATGTCACGCTCGTTGCGCTCGGCGCCTCCTCGATCGCCGCGTCGCGGGGCAGTGCGCGCGAGCGACACCTCGTGATCCACTGGGGTCACGACGGCTGGCTACTCTGGCACGACAGTGCTCCCGAGGATCGACGACGCGTGGGGGATGCCACGCTCCTGGCGCGTTTTCCGGCTGTCGGACGGTGCCGGATTCGACCTCGTCGACTCCGGAAAGTGGAAGGCGCTCGCGGTCTTCGTCGTCGACTCGCCCGATCAGGTGCCCGCGATCGCAAAGCTCGGTCCCGACCCCGTGAGCGCGTCGTTCTCCCGCGACGATCTGGTTCGTGCGCTGGGCGGGCGGCGGAAGCAGCTGAAGGCTCTCCTGCAGGATCAGGCGGCGCTCGCGGGCATCGGCAACGCCTACTCCGACGAGATCCTCCACGCGGCGCGCCTGTCGCCGGTCGTGCACGCGTCGACGCTGACCGCCGACGAGATTGATCGGCTCTTCGCGGCCATGACGAACACCCTGCGCGCGGCGACCGATGCGCGGCGGGGGCTGCCGCCCGAGCAGCTCAAAGACGACAAGAGGGCGGGGATGCGGGTGCATCGCCGCCCCGGTGAGTCGTGCCCGGTCTGCGGCGGCACCATCGAGGAGATCGTGTTTTCCGGCGCCGCCGCACACTACTGCGCCACCTGTCAGACCGGGGGCCTCGTGCTCGCGTGAGGGACGGAGATCACCTCATGCCGTCTGGCCCTCCTGCTCGCCTTCGGCGAACTCCTCGATCAGCTTCGCGTTGAAGGCGGGCAGGTCATCGGGGGTGCGGCTGGACACCAGGCCCCTGATCCACGACGACCTCCTCGTCGACCCACGTGGCGCCGGCATTGCGCAGATCGGTCTTCAGGCTCGGGTAGCTGGTGAGTGTGCGGCCGTCCACGACCCCCGCTTCCACGAGCGTCCATGCCGCGTGGCAGATGGCACCGACGGGCTTGTGTGCGGTGAAGAACGCCCGGGCGAACGCGACCGCGTCGGCGTCCATCCGCAGGTTGTCCGCATTGACCACGCCGCCCGGGAGCACCAGGGCGTCGAAATCGTCCGCATCCGCGGAGGCGACGGTCACGTCGACGGTCTGCTCGTACCCGTTCTTGCCCGAGATCGATCCGCTCTGCGGGGCGACGAGAACGGCGGAGGCCCCGGCATCCGTCACCGCCTGCCACGGTGAGGTCAGCTCCGCGTCCTCGAAGCCGTCGGTGGACAGGAACGCGATCTTCTTGCCGTTGAGGTTCGTCATGCCCCCACGCTACGAAGGTCGCGCGCAGCGGGGACGGGGGTTGACAGCCGTGAGGTGCTCCTTCGTCCGACGGCCTTCTCGCGGTCGCACGGGGTTACGCTGGGGGAATGGCCCATGACACCCAGACCGCACAGCAGGACTCGCCCGCGCAGGCTCAGATTCTTCAGCCGCTCCCCGGTCAGCAGAACCTGCTCGCCGGCGAGGGGTCGACGTGCTGCGGTGGGGGATCCTGCGGCGTCTGACGCTCGCGCGGTCTCCCGACGCTTGCGCGGTCTCCCGACGCTTGCGCGGTCTCCCGACGCTTGCGTGGTCTTCCTACGCTTGCGCCGTTCGGCCGTCGTCAGTGAGCCGCCTCCGCCGCCGCGTGCGGTGAGTCGGCCGGCTTGCGGACGAGGAACGACCCCACGACGCTCAACAGCGAGATGATCGCGCCCACCAGGAAGGCCG
>JAGISJ010000157.1:0-11782 GCA_023375725.1 Nephotettix cincticeps
ACGTGTCAAAATATTTTGGGTTTAATTTTTACACATTACAAGGTTAACGAATTAATAAAGAGGAAAAGTTACGAATAAAATCAGGTTCAAACATAAAAGAAACAAGAAAGCTCAGGCCTGGCAAACAGGTTTGAGTTGGCGCGCAAGGAAGGCTGCGCATGCACCGAAGAGGCCGGGCATGCGCGGCGAGTCGGCTATCACGGTGGAAGGGGGTCCCGCGCATGCGCAAGAGAGGCGCGTGGTGACCGCCGACAGGAAGACGGTGACCAAGTCAGATGTAGTAGAGGAGTGGTTAAGAGACGTTGTAGACAGTGGCTAAGACACGTTGTAGAGACAGTGATCAAGACGTTGTAGAGACAGTGACCCGGACGGAGCTACGTGGAGTTGAGGTAGGTGATCATTTTCACTATTACCGAACACGTTTAGGCTGCTTGAGTAGTTAATTTCAGAGGAGCTGTTCAAAGCAGAAATTATAGAGTTTATTAAAGTTGCATTTTAATTTTCATGAAGTAGATATTTTAGTGCACCAGAGCCTGTACTAACCAGAGTTGAGTTATTTTGTTGTTTCATAATAAAGTTGCATTTTAATTTTCATGAAGTAGATATTTTAGTGCACCAGAGCCTGTACTAACCAGAGTTGAGTTATTTTGTTGTTTCATAATAAAGTTGCATTTTAATTTTCATGAAGTAGATGTTTAGTTGTGCCCATGAGCTGTAGGCTAGTTATTAAGTTGAAATATTCACACTGCCTGTTAGTGGGATTTTCATAATCTTAGTATCTGGGATTGTTGCTTATTGCTAGCTTGATTAACATGCACTGCTTATAATATCCAACATGTTCCTTTGTCTCCGTGCCTGAATACCTTTTTCTCCTATCACAATTGTCCGCATGTAAATCATTTCTGTAAACGACCATCGATCGATATCGACTGTTGAGAAAACGAATCAAGTTCTACGTAAAGTTTTTCTTTAAAGGGTGGGAACCGACTCCCGATTATCCGATTTACGATTCCTTACCAACGTAAGTTGGGAAGTACCTATCCCTGCCAACGTATGTTGGGATAACCTCACTTCCTGTCCAACGAACGTTGGGAACCGACTCCCGATTATCCGATTTACGATTCCTTACCAACGTAAGTTGGGAAGTGCCTATCCCTGCCAACGTATGTTGGGATAACCTCACTTCCTGTCCAACGAACGTTGGGATCCGACTCCAGATTATCCGATTTACGATTCCTTACCAACGTAAGTTGGGAAGTGCCTATCCCTGCCAACGTATGTTGGGATAACCTCACTTCCTGTCCAACGAACGTTGGGATCCGACTCCAGAATATCCGATTTACGATTCCTTACCAACGTAAGTTGGGAAGTGCCTATCCCTGCCAACGTATGTTGGGATAACCTCACTTCCTGTCCAACGAACGTTGGGATCCGACTCCAGAATATCCGATTTACGATTCCTTACCAACGTAAGTTGGGAAGTGCCTATCCCTGCCAACGTATTGTTGGGATAACCTCACTTCCTGTCCAACGAACGTTGGGATCCGACTCCAGATTATCCGATTTACGATTCCCTCACCAACGTAAGTTGGGAAGTGCCTATCCCTTCCAACGTATGTTGGGATAACCTCACTTCCTGTCCAACGAACGTTGGGATCCGACTCCAGATTATTCATTCCTTACCAACGTAAGTTGGGAATATCCTCAACCAACGCAAAACTCACACTTCCTGTCCAACGATTGGGATCCGACTCCGATTATCAACGATTCACGACTTACCAACTAAGTAAGTTTTGTCCCCACACGTATGAATAACCCGACTTCCTCGTCCAAAACGTTTATCCGACTCCCCAATATTCACGAATCATTCCTAACGTAAGTTAATTTAGTGTGCCACGTAAACACTTCCCCAACGATTGTTCCAGATTATCTATTCCTACCCATAGTTGATTACTTTACATATACGATTCCACAACAATCCACTAATTAACCCGTTATTCACAACCCAACAATTGCTATCCCCCTATGTTGGGATAAACCTCTTCCTGTCCGCGATGATTATCCGATTATCCGATTTACGAATCCTCACCAACGTAAGTTGGGAAGTGCCTATCCCTGCCAACGTATGTTGGGATAACCTCACTTCCTGTCCAACGAACGTTGGGGACCGACTCCGATTATCCGATTTACGAATCCTCACCAACGTAAGTTGGGAAGTGCTTATCCCTGCCAACGTATTGTTGGGATAACCTCACTTCCTGTCCAACGAACGTTGGGATCCGACTCCAGCATATCCGATTTACGAATCCTCACCAACGTAAGTTGGGAAGTGCCTATCCCTGCCAACGTATGTTGGGATAACCTCACTTCCTGTCCAACGAACGTTGGGATCCGACTCCAGCATATCCGATTTACGATACCACGTAAGTTGGGAAGTGCTATCCCTGCCAACGTATGTTGGGATAACTTTCCTGTACGAACGTAGTCTTATCCGACTACTTCGATTCCCGGCCAACGTAGGTTGGGATAAACCTTTCATTAATTTGTCTCATTTTAGTGTATGGCGATGATGAGTTCAGTTTAGTTATTGGAATGGACTTTGTCCTAAGGATAGCGTGAACTGAGCTGTACACAAAATCACCGCACGGATCCTGGGTTACGCTGGGTTATTAGGGTAAATTTTATTTGTAACCGTTTTACCGGGTTGGCAATTTCGTTTCCCCTCCCCGATAAGCGTTACATTTTGGCGCCCGAACAGGGACGATACTATTGAAAATTTCTACGTAGTATATCTAGATTTTGTAGTGACAGTTTTCTGGATACAGGGAAGACTAAAATTGCAAGATGTATTCCCTCAAATACTGGGTTAAGATTTATAGAACTCTTTTCACTATGTCTGTTTATGGAGAGTCTGGGACTATTCCGAAGAAAACGAAAGACCCTCATCCGCCAAAGACAACGGCCGAAGATACCGAATCGACTAAAACTACCACTCCTAAAATAGGTACGAAAATGACCTCACCTACGCCGACGACCTTAACTCTCGACTTACCACCTCCACTCCCAACTGATGCATCGATTACGACACCTTCAGCTAGCGACATTCGAGTAGGATGGATATATCTGCTACAAAAGCAGGAACTGCAACGAGAAATGCAAAAATTCAACTTAAACACAGAGGGTACTGTCGAGGAACTAAGAAGGAAATTTCGAGATTTTATACGACAAGGTTTTGTGTCACATCCTCTGAATAGCGATGGTAATCAGATTTTAGAAGAAGCTAGCAACCTGAGAGTAGAAGAGATAATAAGACAAGGCGAGTTTACTGGTCCTAACGCTAACTTTAACGCTCCCTTCTCTCAGTATGGGCTTGACCATACGAAAATGGAAGGAGAAAGCGTTAGGGAATTACTAGGACTCTCACCTGAGACGGATTTTAATGAAGTAAGAAGGACGTTGGTCTCATTACAAAGAATGGTAGAAAATAAACGGCCACTCTTTCTTACCACAAATGCACAAACCTATACCACGCAATCGATACCACAACCCACCATGAGTATTGGTAATCCTGATATGAACGCACTTAGCTCGACAAGACAACATTCCCATTGGTCAGGAAGCACGATCGACATCGGGAAAATATGTAATCAAGTTCGGAAGTGGAATCTGCGTTTTGACGGGGACAGAGATGCCATATCCTTTCTCGAACGCCTGCATGAACTGGTCGATGCCTATAATATTGATCATCTAACCTTGTTGAAAGTACTCCCAGAACTCTTCAAGGGTCAAGCTTTATACTGGTACAGGAATAACAAGGATACATGGAATTCCTACGACGATTTTATTCACTGCTTTGAAGAATATTACCTTCCTCCGGACTACAAAAGAAACTTAGAGGATGAGATATTGAAACGCACCCAAGGAGAAAACGAACCGTTCAGAAATTTTGTAGTCTCGTTAAATATGTTGATGCGACGAAGAGGGAACTACTCCCAGAACGATCTATTAAACCGATTGTATAGAAATATGAGACCTGAATATAAACTTACAATCAGACGAGAACAGTTTCAAACAGTACCAGAACTGATTAGGCTAGCAGAAGGCTATGAGAGCTATGTTCGTGAAAAGAAAAATTATCGACCTCCTCCAGCTCCAGCTCAGTCTCTATTTCCAGAAGCAGCATTTGCGATGAAAAATCGAGGGATGAAAACGGTAGATGTTGATGTTGTTGAGACCAAAGTGTTCCAACAAAAACAACCGACAAAACCATTTTCTTCGAACCAGCAGAATAAAGATAATTTCGATTTTCATCGACCAAGTAAAAACCAGTGGGACCGTAATAGGGAAAATAACAATTATTCCAATCGAACATCGGAACACCAAGTCCAAAACCGAGATATGCCTACATGCTGGAACTGTGACAGGGTGGGTCATAAATTCTTTGAATGCAAACTACCTAAGGTAATACGATGTTATAACTGTAAAACGGTTGGAGTGAGGACTGTTCATTGTACATGTAAACAGGGAAACGGACGGAGAGACCAGAGAAAAGGGGGTACTCTGAGTCTCACCCACAAGTACGAACAACCTCCATCGAATGGGAGCAATGGCTCCACAAAGTAAGGTATTTTAATGAAAATTTTTCGCTGAGAACTAAAAGTAACGATATCAGACCATTTATTGAAGTTCAAATTTATGATAAGTGTTTTAATGCCCTATTAGATACAGGATCGATGATAACTTTAATCGGAACTAAGATTTCAACATACCTAAGACAGCAAGGAGTAGTTCCAACATCAGTTAATGTTAAAATAAATATGGCTAATGGGTCTATAGCCACGATTACAGAAGCGTATGAGTTTCCATGCATCCTGAATGGTAAAGAGAACACGGTAAAAGCCTTAAGTTTGGAGAAACTCACAACACAAATGGTGTTAGGTATGGATCAGATTTCAATTTTTGGCTTACTTCAGACGAATAATTGTGAGAGACTTAAATGTAATAATCCGACCCTACCCACATCCAACTGTGAGACATGTGCAATATCTGACCTATCCGAATCTGAAACTAAGACTCTAAAACAGTTTCTGGAAGACGAGCTTCCAAAATTCGATCATTTAAAAGGTATAACGGATTTAGTTATCCACCAAATTCAACTAAAGCCGGGTACAGTACCGATTAAGCAACGCTATTATCCAAGAAACCCAGCCATGCAGAAAATATTGGATGATGAAATAGACAAAATGCTATCGGATCAGGTAATTGAGAGATCTAACAGCCCGTGGTCATCGCCTATAGTCTTAGTAAAGAAACCGTCCGGCAAGTATAGATGTTGTATCGACCTGAGGAAGGTCAATGAGGTTTCAGTTCGAGATGCCTACCCTCTTCCCCAGGTTAATGCCATACTCGAAAAACTACGTGAGGCTCATTACATAAGTACACTTGATCTTAAAAATGGTTACTGGCAGGTGAGCTTACATCAAGACAGTAGACCTATTACCGCATTCACGGTAGCTGGCCGTGGGCTGTTCCAGTTTCGTGTGATGCCTTTTGGTTTACATTCAGCCCCGGCTACTTTCCAAAGGCTCCTAGACAGGGTGATAGGACCAGAATTCGAACCTTATGCTTTTGCTTATTTGGACGATATTGTATTAGTGTCGAAAACGTTCGAGGAACATCTTGAGTTGTTGAGAAAGGTATTTAGTCGGCTACGAGAAGCGGGTCTGGTATTAAACCCGGAAAAATGTCATTTCTGCAAGACGGAATTGAAATACTTAGGACATATTATCAATCGTGAAGGTATTCAAACTGACCCAGAAAAGGTTAAGGCGATTCAAGAATTTCCAACACCCAAGAATGTACGCGGTGTTCGAAGCTTTTTAGGTTTAGCTTCGTGGTACAGACGATTTGTGCCTAATTTTGCAACGTTGACAGCCCCGTTAACTAAACTTCTAAGAAAGGACGTAAAATTCACTTGGAACGACTCCACAGAACGAGCATTTGGTATGATTAAGGCGAAGCTGTCCACTACTCCGGTTTTAACATGTCCGGATTTTAACTTCAAATTTGTACTACAAGTAGACGCTTCAAATGAAGGACTTGGAGCCACCATAACACAAAGAGTACAGCGACAGGAGAAAGTAATAGCGTATGCTAGCCGACTTCTTTCAGAGGCCGAACAGAAGTACACAGTAACAGAACGAGAGTGTTTAGCATTGGTGTGGGCAGTTAGGAAATTCAGACCTTATCTTGAAGGATATAGCTTCACTGCAATTACAGATCACAGTGCCTTAAAATGGCTCATGAGTATTGAGAAACCCTCTGGCCGCCTAGCCCGTTGGATACTTGAACTTCAACAACACGACTTCAACATACAGTACAGGAAAGGAACCCTCAACTACGTGGCAGATGCCCTATCCCGTTTTCCTGTTGCGAATAACACCGATAGTATCGAGCCGGAGTGCTATGAAATCGAGAATTATTACAGTTATAATATATCGTCACTAGATAGTATTCCAAATGACGGAAAACATTACAAGGAGCCAGAGAAGCCCTCGTGGTGGCAGCGGAAAGTGGTCCAGGCTAAAGCAAACCCCGACCAAAATTCAGATTATATAATCCGAAACGATAAACTATATAAAATTATCCGATCAAAACAAATCAATCAGATGGATCCCACCACGGCTTGTAAGTTGTGTGTCCCGGAGGCGTTACGAGAACAAGTTATTAAAGAGAGTCACGATGATCCAACTGCAGGACACCTAGGAACAAATAAAACGATCAAAAGAGTAGCCAATTGGTATTTTTGGCCCGGGTGGCGAAAACAAGTACGAGAGTATGTACGGAAATGCGAAAGTTGCCAAAAGGCCAAACCAGAACAAAAGCTCCCAAAAGGTAAAATGCATTTCCGAGAACCCCGAGGTCCATGGTACGTCGTCACCACTGATATTGTTGGACCCCTGCCTCGTTCTAAGAAGGGTAATAAATACCTTCTGGTCATACAGGATAATTTTACTAAATGGGTCGAACTCGCCGCAATGAGGAGCGCAACCGCACAATCGGTAGTACAACCTTTTGTCAATCTGGTACTATTAAGGTACGGAGCTCCCGAAAAAGTTATAACGGATAACGGAACTCAATTTACATCTAAGGTCTTCGCTAAAGTAACAAAAGATTGGGGTATAAAACATCAGTGCACCGCTCCCTATAGTCCACAGGCAAATCCGACGGAAAGAGCTAACAAAGTGATTAAAACCATGATCTCTCAATTTGTAGAAGAAGACCATAGAAATTGGGACGTCTTCCTAAATGAATTTAGATTTGCGATTAATTCGGCAGTCCACGACTCAACAAAATTCTCCCCAGCAATGCTAAATTTCGGGCGGGAATTGAAACCCCCTAGATCTACATACGAAGAGCTCGTGAGTGTAGAGCACCAAGGTTACCCTCCGAACCCTGACCACAATCACGACAATCGAATAGCCCGGCTGGAGTGGCTGAGAGCCAAATGTAAAGAAAATCTTTCTAAAGCATATACTCATCAAGCAAAACACTACAACCTTAGGAGACGAGAAAATGACTTTGTAACTGGGGAAAAAGTATTACGGAAAACTCACGTTCTCTCATCGGCCGCCGACTACGTGGCGAGCAAATTGGCATATAAATTCGAGGGGCCTTTCATAATCCACCGACCGCTCGGGCGAAATTTATTTGAAATATCGGATGAACGTGGAAAGAAAATTGCCGTGGCCCATGTTAAAGATTTAAAGAAATTCATCCCGAAGGAATAAAAAAAAAAATAAATAAATAAAAAAACCCTTACGTGACGGAATATGATGTATATCGGTGGTCGTTCTACAATCCCTTTTTATCCTTAATGCTATGCTTGCATGGGGCTGATGCTTGGGTTTTGGTTGCTTACAGGTTTTGCACAATAGAGTAGATTGCCTGCACCATAACATTGGAAGCGAAAAAAAATGGAATCTATTAATATCACGAATGAGGCCTTATTCCGCATAAAAGAAGGGCAGGTCTTAAATGACATAGCCCTTTATGAATATCTAAAGCTTTTGAGAGAAGAAATGAAGCTAACCAACCCAGAAGTAAAGGTCCATGTTATGGATACTTATTTCTTCTCCGATTTAGATGCCGGAAAAGTAGTTCTAGTAAATAAGAGGCTGGAAAAGGCTAAAGTATATGAATTAGACCTCCTGCTCATTCCCCTACATCTCCCAAAGATACACCATTGGGCCCTAGTGGTAGCCCGTCCAAAAATTAGAAGGATTGAATCCTATGATTCCCTAAATTATAGCCACAAGAGGTATATTTATGCCCTATTCTACTCCTTGAAGAGGGAGGCAAAGCTCTGCGGCCACGAATTTTGCCCCGAGGCTTGGCATTTGCAAGATACTCTCCGCACGGGTCCTAAACAACCCAAGGATAACACCGTTGATTGCGGGATTTTTGTTTCCTTCTACGCCGAGACGTTGATGGCTGGAAAGAAGGTTGAGGAGGAGGAAAGGTTCGATGCTGGAGAATATAGAAAAGTGATGTTTAACAAGTTAAACACTGTATATGAGACAGGGCTGTCTGACCCTGAAAACCTAAACCCATTTTCACCTTTATCGCCATCGGAGGGCATTATTAGCGAAGAATGGGATCAAGTAGTAAACGATTTGGTAGAGACTCTGCAAAATAAAGACAATACCCAGACCGACATAGAAGAATTACAGGAGAAGCTGGAGGAACAAACTCTTCACAGCGAACCCTCTCCCGCAGGATCTGCAATGATCAGTGAAGATCTTGCCGACACAGACGATCATCCGACAGAAACACCCGACCACCCTACAACCTCATCCGATCATCCACAGGACCACCCGAGCACCGTTCCTCAAAGGAAAAGAGACCCGGCGAAACATCAGCCGAGGACCAAGAAAAGGAAAATATATTTTCCTGATGGCAGCTGGAAAAGGATTCCGGAAAGATTCCTGCTACCACGAAACTAACACCGAAATTTCAAAGACTATGGGATTAGTTTTTATTTTGTTGTCGTTGTGTTCAAGTTAAAAATTTATTTTGTTTTTAGGTATAGTACATTATTAAGGTTTTACCTCCAGAGGAGGGTTTAGTGGAAGTTTTTTTGTTTTACAAATTGATATTTTGTTGTTGTTAAAATATATGTATATATGTATAAAAAAAAAGGATTTTTTTTTACCCCGAAGAAGGAGGGGAGTTGTAACGTGTCAAAATATTTTGGGTTTAATTTTTACACATTACAAGGTTAACGAATTAATAAAGAGGAAAAGTTACGAATAAAATCAGGTTCAAACATAAAAGAAACAAGAAAGCTCAGGCCTGGCAAACAGGTTTGAGTTGGCGCGCAAGGAAGGCTGCGCATGCACCGAAGAGGCCGGGCATGCGCGGCGAGTTGGCTATCACGGTGGAGGGGGGTCCCGCGCATGCGCAAGAGAGGCGCGTGGTGACCGCCGACAGGAAGACGGTGACCAAGTCAGATGTAGTAGAGGAGTGGTTAAGAGACGTTGTAGACAGTGGCTAAGACACGTTGTAGAGACAGTGATCAAGACGTTGTAGAGACAGTGACCCGGACGGAGCTACGTGGAGTTGAGGTAGGTGATCATTTTCACTATTACCGAACACGTTTAGGCTGCTTGAGTAGTTAATTTCAGAGGAGCTGTTCAAAGCAGAAATTATAGAGTTTATTAAAGTTGCATTTTAATTTTCATGAAGTAGATATTTTAGTGCACCAGAGCCTGTACTAACCAGAGTTGAGTTATTTTGTTGTTTCATAATAAAGTTGCATTTTAATTTTCATGAGTAGATATTTTAGTGCACCAGAGCCTGTACTAACCAGAGTTGAGTTATTTTGTTGTTTCATAATAAAGTTGCATTTTAATTTTCATGAAGTAGATGTTTAGTTGTGCCCATGAGCTGTAGGCTAGTTATTAAGTTGAAATATTCACACTGCCTGTTAGTGGGATTTTCATAATCTTAGTATCTGGGATTGTTGCTTATTGCTAGCTTGATTAACATGCACTGCTTATAATATCCAACATGTTCCTTTGTCTCCGTGCCTGAATACCTTTTTCTCCTATCACAATTGTCCGCATGTAAATCATTTCTGTAAACGACCATCGATCGATATCGACTGTTGAGAAAACGAATCAAGTTCTACGTAAAGTTTTTCTTTAAAGGGTGGGAACCGACTCCCGATTATCCGATTTACGATTCCTTACCAACGTAAGTTGGGAAGTACCTATCCCTGCCAACGTATGTTGGGATAACCTCACTTCCTGTCCAACGAACGTTGGGATCCGACTCCGATTATCCGATTCACGATTCCTTACCAACGTAAGTTGGGAAGTGCCTATCCCTGCCAACGTATGTTGGGATAACCTCACTTCCTGTCCAACGAACGTTGGGATCCGACTCCGATTATCCGATTCACGATTCCTTACCAACGTAAGTTGGGAAGTGCCTATCCCTGCCAACGTATGTTGGGATAACCTCACTTCCTGTCCAACGAACGTTGGGATCCGACTCCGATTATCCGATTTACGATTCCTTACCAACGTAAGTTGGGAAGTGCCTATCCCTGCCAACGTATGTTGGGATAACCTCACTTCCTGTCCAACGAACGTTGGGAACCGACTCCCGATTATCCGATTTACGATTCCTTACCAACGTAAGTTGGGAAGTGCCTATCCCTGCCAACGTATGTTGGGATAACCTCACTTCCTGTCCAACGAACGTTGGGATCCGACTCCGATTATCCGATTTACGATTCCTTACCAACGTAAGTTGGGAAGTGCCTATCCCTGCCAACGTATGTTGGGATAACCTCACTTCCTGTCCAACGAACGTTGGGATCCGACTCCGATTATCCGATTTACGATTCCTTACCAACGTAAGTTGGGAAGTGCCTATCCCTGCCAACGTATGTTGGGATAACCTCACTTCCTGTCCAACGAACGTTGGGATCCGACTCCGATTATCCGATTTACGATTCCTTACCAACGTAAGTTGGGAAGTACCTATCCCTGCCAACGTATGTTGGGATAATCTCACTTCCTGGCCAACGAACGTTGGGAACCGACTCCCGATTATCCGATTTACGATTCCTTACCAACGTAAGTTGGGAAGTACCTATCCCTTCCAACGTATGTTGGGATAACCTCACTTCCTGTCCAACGAACGTTGGGATCCGACTCCGATTATCCGATTCACGATTCCTTACCAACGTAAGTTGGGAAGTGCCTATCCCTGCCAACGTATGTTGGGATAACCTCACTTCCTGTCCAACGAACGTTGGGATCCGACTCCGATTATCCGATTCACGATTCCTTACCAACGTAAGTTGGGAAGTGCTTATCCCTGCCAACGTATTGTTGGGATAACCTTCCTTCCTGTCCAACGAACGTTGGGATCCGACTCCAGCATATCCGATTTACGAATCCTCACCAACGTAAGTTGGGAAGTGCTTATCCCTGCCAACGTATTGTTGGGATAACTTTCCTTCCTGTCCAACGAACGTTGGGGACCGACTCCCACTTATCCGACTACTTCGATTCCCGGCCAACGTAGGTTGGGATAAACCTTTCATTAATTTGTCTCATTTTAGTGTATGGCGATGATGAGTTCAGTTTAGTTATTGGAATGGACTTTGTCCTAAGGATAGCGTGAACTGAGCTGTACACAAAATCACCGCACGGATCCTGGGTTACGCTGGGTTATTAGGGTAAATTTTATTTGTAACCGTTTTTAC
>JAGISJ010000158.1:0-11000 GCA_023375725.1 Nephotettix cincticeps
ATAAGCAGAGTATTGTTGATGTTCTGTGCAAGGATTCTACTGGAGCAAGGTACGTGATTGAGATGCAACTCGCTCGTGATAAAGGCTTTGAAAAACGCGCTCAACTTTATGCTGCTAAGGCTTACTCAAGGCAGGCTGATAAAGGTGGTAAGTACATTGATTTAAAGAAGGTTTTCTTTATTGCTATTTCTAACTGTAATTTATTTCCTGACAAGCTTGATTATATATCTAGCCATACCATAAGAGATGAAAAAACTAACGAGCATGACTTAAAAGATTTTCAATTTATCTTCATTGAGCTGCCAAAGTTTCCTAAGAGCAGGGAAGAGCAGCTAGAAAATGTAGTAGATCGTTGGCTATTTTTCTTTAAATATGCAGAAGAAACAACTGATGAAGATTTAAGAAAAATAGCAGAAAAATCACCAATAATAAAGCTAGCATATGATGAATTAGACAAATTTAGCTGGAATGAAAAGGATCTTGCAGCATACGAAGAAAGAGTTTTGAATGTACAGAAAGAAGAAGCTATTTTGGCTCAACGGCTTGATGATGCCACTCAAAAAGGTAGACAAGAAGAAAAAATCGAAGTTGCAAAAAACTCACTCAAGGCCGGTGTCTCTATTGATGTTATAGCTCAAATAACTGGCCTTTCGGTAGATGAAATTCAAAAGCTAAGAGGTTAATACTTACATCAACATTAATTTTGTATCTTGAGTCAAATGACTTTGGACAGAAACATTACTTAAATAACTTTTAGGCTCTAAACTTATTTGTTGTTCTCTTACATCATTAACTTCTAATGTATTATTCCTATTATTTAATATCTGTTGTATTGATTGATTTATTATTACATCTAATCCTTTATTAAATCTAGCCATAAACTCATTAAACCTTTTCTCACTTAATTTACCAGGGCATCCTGCTTCTCTACCAGGACATGCTTCTTCTAGATATGAGTTTAAAACTCCAGAAATCTCATCAAATTTACCACTCATGACTTTTCTAGTAATCTCTTTCTGCATTCTCATATAATCAATATTTAATCGATGCATTGATATTTTGCTATCCTTTGCAGCTTGCTCTCCTACTTTCTCAAATTCCTTTGTAAAATTTAATGCATAGCCCTGTGCTTCTAATAGTAATATAACTGATCTACTGAAGAAACAAATCTCTGACCTGTAACTTTTCTAATCAGCATGTCAAGTAGTAGAATTGTACCATTTATATCAATTTGCCAATAATATATTGGCTCTAAGTTGTTTTTAGTTATGAAACCATAAGATGTTTCTTCAGACGATTTTACCATAGAAGCAGGCCATACTGAATTCACTACTCCCGACACCAATAAACTACCTTTTTCTTTTGTCCAACCAAACAAATCATTTATCCATGAAGATGGCTTACTTATTCCACTTGTAGCTAGATTATTTTCTATTGCAGGATTATCATTTTCAACACTACGATCAGTGCCCTCCAATTCAAGATAAGCAAAACTCAGGTACCTTTGCTCTTCACTATGATAACGACGCTTACGTTGTAAATGCCTCTCCTGTTGCTTGTTTGTGAGAAAGTGTAACACTTCTAATCTTTTGTACCTCTTTGCTAATTCCAAAGGTGTGTAATCATAACCGTTCTTAATATTAATATTAGCGCCTTCCTTCAAAAGCTTTTCTATTACACTTAAGTGGCCATACCTTGCAGCTTCGTGCAGAGGAGTATTGCCATCATTATCCTGAGCATCAATCCTAGCTCCTTTCTCTAAAAGCTTTTCTATTACACTTAAGTGGCCATACCTTGCAGCTTCGTGCAGAGGAGTATTGCCATCATTATCCTGAGCATTAATCCCAGCTCCTTCCTCTAAAAGCTTTTCTACTACACTTGATTGACTACTAAGAGCAGCAAAGTGTATAGGAGTACTGTCATGATAGTTCTGAGCATTAATATTAGCTCCTTTCTCTAAAAGCTTTTCTAATACACTTAACTGACCACTGAGAGCAGCAAAGTGCAGAGGAGTATTACCATTATTGTCCTGAGCATTAATATTAGCTTCTTTCTCTAAAAGCTTCTCTACTACATTTAAATGACCATACCTTGTAGCCTCGTGCAGAGGAGTATTACCATCATTATTCTTAGCATCAATATTAGCTCCTTGCTTTAAAAGCTTTTCTACTATATCTAAGTGGCCATTAAGAGCAGCTAAATGCAAAGGAGTATTGCCATCATTATTCTGAGCATTAATATTAGCCCCTTTCTCTAAGAGCTTTTCTACTAAATCTAAGTGACCGTATCTTGCAGCCAAGTGCAAAGGGGTATTGTTATCATCATTTTGAGTATCAATATTGATCCTTTCCTTTGAAATCTTTTTCACTACACTTAAGTGGCCATACCTTGCAGCCAAGTGCAGAGGAGTATTGCCATTATTATTCTTAGCATCAATATTAGCCCCTTTCTCTAAGAGCTTTTCTACTACATCTAGGTGACCGTATCTTGCAGCCGAGTGCAGAGGAGTATTGCCATCATTATTCTTAGCATCAATATTAGCCCCTTGGCCTAAAAGCTTTTCTGCTACACTTAAATGACAATAACTTACAGCCAAGTGCAGAGGAGTATTGCCATCATTATTCTTAACATCAATACTAGCCCCTTCCTTCAATAGCAGATCTATTAAAAGTAAGTTATGATCTTCAGCAGCATAATGCAGTAAAGTATAACTACGTTTATCTTTATAGTTTATAAGAAGATTCACTACATCTAATTTTTTGTTGTTGATTGCTAATTCTAAAGGCGTAAAATTATAGGTATTTTTAGCATAAATCTTAGCTTCTTTCTCTAAGAGCTTTTCTACTACATCTAAGTGACCATATCTTGCAGCCAAGTGCAGAGAAGCGTTGCCATCATTATCCTGAGCATCAATATTAGCCCCTTGCTTTAAAAGCTTTTCTATCACACTTAAGTGACCATAACTTACAGCTAAGTGCAGAGGAGTATCGCCATCATTATTCTTAGCATCAATATTAGCCCCTTCCTTCAATAGCAGATCTATTAAAAGTAAGTTATGATCTTCAGCAGCATAATGCAGTAAAGTATAACCATACGTATCCTTGTATTTTACAAGAAGATTTACTATATCTAATCTTCCGCTACTGTTTGCTAATTCTAAAGATGTAAGACCGTAAATGTCTTTAGAGTTAACCTTAGCCCCTTCTTTTAAAAGTTTTTCTACTACATTTAAATGCCCATAACTTGCAGCTAAGTGCAGGGGAGTAGAATAATATCTGTTCTGAGCATCAATATCAGCTCCCTTCTGTAATAGAAGGTCAATAAAAGATAGATTACAATCTTTAGCAGCATAATGTAGTAAAGTATAACTATTTTTATCTTTATAGTTTATAAGAAGATTTACTGCGTCTAGCTTTCTATGGTTGTTTGCTAATTCTAAAGGAGTTAAACCATTAGCATTTTTAACATAAATGTTAGCCCCTCTCTCTAAAAGTTTTTTTATCATATTTAAATGACCATAACTTGCAGCTAAGTGCAGGGGAGTATTGTCATCACCATTTCGATTGTTAATCCTAGCTTCTCTCTCTAAAAGCCTTTCTACTATATCTAAATAACCATACTTTGCAGCTAAGTGCAGAAGAGTATTGCCACCATTATTCTTAGCATCAATATTAGCTCCGTTCTCTAAAAGCTTTTCTACTACACTTAAGTAACCATTAGGAGCAGCTAAGTGCAGAGGAGTATTACCATAATTGTTCTGAACATTAACCTCAACCTTTTTTTCTAAAAGCTTTTCTACTACACTTAAATGACCATTAAGAGCAGCAAAGTGCAGAGGAGTATTACCATAATTGTTCTGAATTTTAACCTTAGCCTTTTTTTCTAAAAGTTTTTCTATTATATCTAAGTGACCATAACCTGCAGCCAAGTGCAGAGGAGTATTGCCGTAATTATTCTTAACATCAATATCATCCACCTTCTGCAGCAGAAGATCGGTTAAAAGTAAGTTATGATCTTCAGTAGCATAATGCAATACAGTACTGCCATGCATATCCTTGTATTTTACAAGAAGATTTAGCACATCTGATCTTTCATTATTATTAGCTAATTCCAAAGAAGTTAAACCGTCAGTATCTTTAATGTAAATCTCAGCTCCTCTATTTAAAAGCCTTTCTACTACATCTAAGTGACCGTCTCTTGCAGCCAAGTGCAGAGGAGTATTGCCATCATTGTTCTGAGCATCAATATCAACCTCTTTCTGTAATAAAAATCGACTAAAAGTAAGTTATGATCTTCAGTAGCATAGTGCAGTACAGTATAACCATGCGTATCCTTGTATTTCACAAGAAGATTTATTACATCTGATCTTTCATTATTACTGGCTGATTCCAAAGGAGTTAAACCGTTAGTATCTTTAATGTAAATCTCAGCTCCTCTATTTAAAAGCCTTTCTACTACATCTAAGTGACCGTCTCTTGCAGCCAAGTGCAGAGGAGTATTGCCATCATTGTTCTGAGCATCAATATCAACCTCTTTCTGTAATAGAAAATCGACTAAAAGTAAGTTATGATCCTCAGTAGCATAATGCAGCAACGTACAACCATGCGTATTCTTATACTTTACAAGAAGATCTATTACATCTGATCTTTCATTATTATTGGCTAATTCCAAAGGAGTTAAACCGTCAGTATCTTTAATATAAATCTTAGCTCCTCTATTTAAAAGCTTTTTTACTACATCTAAGTGACCATATCTTGCAGCCAAGTGCAGAGGAGCAAAGTTAAACTTACTGCCTTTAGCATCAATATTAGCCCCTTGGTCTAAAAGCTTTTCTACTACACTTAAGTGGCCTTCTCTTGTAGCCAAGTATAGAGGAGTACACCAATCATTATTCACAACATCAACCCCAGCTCGTCTCTCTAAAAGCTTCTCTACTACACTTAAGTGACCATGACCCGCAGCGAAGTGCAGAGGAGTATTGCCATAATTATTCTTAACATCAACCTTAGCTCCTTTTGCTAAGAACTCTTCTACTACATCTAAATGACCATACTTTGCAGCCAAGTGCAGAGGAATAGATCTATCATTGTCCTGAGCATTAATATTAGCTCCTTTCTCTAGAAATCTTTGTACTGTACTTAAGTAACCATTTCTTGCAGCCAAGTGCAGAGGAGTATTGCCATCATTATTCTTAGCATCAATCTCAGCTCCTTTTGTTAAAAGCTCTTCTACTACATCTAAACGACCATACTTTGCAGCTAGGTGTAGAGGAATGTACCCATGACTACTCTGAGCATCAATATTAGCCCCTTGGTTTAAAAGCTTTTCTACTACACCTAAGTGACCGTATCTTGCAGCTAAGTGCAGAGGAGTAAAGCTATCATTATCCTGAGCATTAATCTCAACTCCCTTCTCTAGCAAAAGATCTATCAAACTTAATTCATTTTCCATTGAAGCATAATGCAGTAAAGTATAACCATGCACATCCTTATATTTTACAAAAAGATTCAGTACATCTGATCTTTCATTATTATTGGCTAATTCCAAAGGAGTTAAACCGTCAGTATCTTTAATATAAATCTTAGCTCCTCTATTTAAAAGCCTTTCTACTACATCTAAGTGACCGTCTCTTGCAGCCAAGTGCAGAGGAGCATTGCCGTCATTGTTCTGAGCATCAATATCAACCTCTTTCTGTAATAGAAAATCGACTAAAAGTAAGTTATGATCTTCAGTAGCATAGTGCAGTACAGTATAACCATGCGTATCCTTGTATTTCACAAGAAGATTTATTACATCTGATCTTTCATTATTACTGGCTAATTCCAAAGGAGTTAAATCGTCAGTATCTTTAATATAAATCTTAGCTCCTGCTTTTAAAAACTTCTCTACTACATCTAAGTGACCGTCTCTTGCAGCCAAGTGCAAAGAAGTATTGCCATCGTTGTTCTGAGCATCAATATCAGCCTCCTTCTGTAATAGAAAATCGACTAAAAGTAAGTTATGATCTTCAGTAGCATAGTGCAGTAAAGTACTGCCATGCGTATCCTTGTATTTTACAAGAAGATTTAGCACATCTGATCTTTCATTATTATTGGCTAATTCCAAAGGAGTTAAACCGTCAGTATCTTTAATATAAATCTTAGCTCCTGCTTTTAAAAGCTTTTCTACTACATCCAATTGACCGTATCTTGCAGCTAAGTGTAGAGAAGTATTGTTATCATTATTTTGAGCATCAATATTAGCCCTTTCCTTTAAAAGCTTTTCTATTACGCCTAAGTGTTTATGCATTGCAGCCAAATGCAGAGGAGTATTACCTTTACCGTCTTTAGCATTAATATTAGCTCCAGCTTTTGAAAGCTTTTCTATTACGTCTAAGTGTTCATACATTGCAGCTAAATGTAGAGGAGTATTACCTTTACCGTCTTTAGCGTTAATATTAGCTCCAGCTTTTAAAAGCCTTTCTATTACGTCTAAGTGTTTAATATTGTAGCTAAATGCAAAGAAGTATTGCCATCATTAGCCTGGACATTAATATCAGCTCCTTTTTGCAATACAAGATCGATTAAAAGTAAGTTATGATCTTCAGTAGCATAATGCAGTAAAGTGTAACTACGCTTATCTTTATAGTTTATAAGAAGATTTACTAAATCTAAAATTTCGTTATTGATTGCTAATTCCAAAGGAGTTAAACCATCAGTATCTTTAATATAAATCCTAGCTCCTCTCTCTAGAAGCTTTTCTACTACATCTATATGGCCATTCATAACAGCTATATGCAGAGGAGTATAGTCATCATTATTTTTGGCATCAATCTCAACCTCTTTATTTAAAAGCTTTTCTACTACATCTAAATGACCATAACCTGCAGCCTTATGTAGAGCAGTATTATTACTATTATCCTTAGCATCAATATCAGCTCCTTTTTCTAAGAGCTGCTCTACTACACTTAAATGATTTTCTTTTACAGCTAGATGAAGAGGAGTAGAGCCATAACTGTTCTGAGCATCAATATTAGCCCCCTTTTGCAATAGAAGATCAATCAAAGGTAGATTACTATCTTCAGCAGCATAATGTAGTAAAGTATAACCATACGTATCCTTGTATCTTACAAGAAGATTTATTACATCTGATCTTTCATTATTACTGGCTAATTCCAAAGGAGTTAAACCACCAGTATCTTTAATATAAATCTTAGCTCCTTCCTTTAAAAGCTTCTCTACTACACCTAAGTGACCATAACTTGCAGCCAAGTGCAGAGGAGTATTACTATCATTGTTCTGATCATTAACATTCTTTCCTTTCTTTAGAAGCCTCTCTATTACACTTAAGTGACCATAACTTGCAGCCAAGTGCAGAGGAATATTGCCATCATTGTTCTGAGCATCAATCCTAGCTCCTTCCTCCAAAAGCTTTTCTACTACACTTGGTTGACTACTAAGAGCAGCAAAGTGTAGAGGAGTACTGTCATGATAGTTCTGAGCGTTAATATTAGCTCCTTTCTTTAGAAGCCTCTCTATTACACTTAAGTGACCATAACTTGCAGCCAAGTGCAGAGGAGTATTACCATCATTGTTCTGAGTATTAATATTAGCCCCTTCCTTTAGAAACTTCTCTACTATACTTAAGTGACCATTGAAAGCAGCAAAGTGCAAAGGAGTAGAGCCATAATTGTTCTGAGCATTAATGTCAGCTTCTTTCTGCAATAGAAGATCGATTAAAAGTAAGTTGTGATCTTCAGCAGCATAATGCAGTAAAGTATTACCACCATATATATCTTTGTAATTTACAAGAAAATTTACTACATCTAATCTTTTGTTATTATCTGCTAATTCCAAAGGGGTTAACCCATTAGCATTTTTAATATAAATTTGAGCCTCTCTCTCTAAAAGCTTTTTTACTACATTTAAATAACCATTCATAGCAGCAAAGTGCAAAGAAGTAGAGCCACTATTGCTCCGAGCGTTAATATCAGCTCTTTTCTCCAAGAGTTCTCCTGCTACATCTAAATGACCATAACTTGCAGCCAAGTGTAGAGGAGTAGAGCCATAACTGTTCTGAGCATTAATATTAGCTCCTTTTTCTAAAAGCTTTTCTACTACATTTAAGTAACCTCCTCTTGCAGTTTCGTGCAGAGGAGTAGACCTATAGTTGTTTTGAGCATTAACATTAGCCCCTTCCTTTAGAAACTTCTCTACTATACTTAAGTAACCATTGAAAGCAGCAAAGTGCAAAGGAGTAGAGCCATAATTGTTCTGAGCATTAATATTAGCTCCTTCCTCCAAAAGCTTTTCTACTATATCTAAGTGACCGTCTCTTGCAGCCAAGTGCAAAGGAGTAGAGCCATAATTGTTCCGAGCATTAATATTAGCTCCTTCCTCCAAAAGCTTTTCTACTACATCTAAATAACCATAACTTGCAGCTAAGTGTAGAGGAGTAATGCTATTGTCGTTCTGAGCATTAATATCAGCTTCTTTCTGCAATAGAAGATCGATTAAAAGTAAGTTGTGATCTTCAGCAGCATAATGCAGTAAAGTATTACCACCATATATATCTTTGTAATTTACAAGAAAATTTACTACATCTGATCTTTCATTATTATCTGCTAATAATTCTAACGGAGTTAAATTATCAATACCCTTAATATAAATCTTAGCCCCCTTCTCTAGAAGCTTCTCTACTACACTTAAGTGACCATTGAAAGCAGCAAAGTGCAGAGGAATATAGCCATTATTGCCCCAAGCGTTAATATCAGCTCCTTTTTTCAAAAGCTTTTCTACCACACCCAAATGACCATATCTTGCAGCTAAGTGCAGAGGAGTAGAATAATAATTATTCTGAGCATCAATATTAGCCCCCTTTTGCAATAGACGATCAATCAAAGGTAGATTATTATCTTCAGCAGCATAATGCAGTAAAGTACAACCATATATATCTTTATAATTTACAAGAAATCTTACTACATCTAGTCTTTTGTTATTATCTGCTAGTTCTAAAGGAGTTGAATTATCAATATCTTTAACATAAATCTTAGCTCCTTTTTCTAAAAGCTTTTCTACTGTATCCAAGTGACCGTACCTTGCAGCCAAGTGTAGAGGAGTATAGCTATAATTACTCTGAGCATCTATCTTAGTTCCTTTATTTAAAAGCTTTTCTACTAAGTCTGAATGACCATGAGCTGCAGCCTTATGTAGAGGAGTGTAACCATAATTATCTTCAGTATCAATCTTAGCCCCTTTATTCAAGAGCTTTTCTACTACATCTAAATAACCATAACTTGCAGCCAAGTGCATAGGGGTGGAGTTATGGTTATTCTGAGCATTAATCTTAGCTCCCTTTTGCAATAGAAGATCAATCAAAGGTAGACTATAATCTTCAGCAGCATAATGCAGTAAAGTACTGCCATATATATCTTTGTAATTTACAAGAAAATTTACTACATCTAATCTTTTGTTATTATCTGCTAATTCCAAAGGGATTAACCCATTAGCATTTTTAATATAAATTTTAGCCTCTCTCTCTAAAAGCTTTTTTACTACATTTAAATAACCATTCATAGCAGCAAAATGCAGAGGAGTATAACCTCTATCGTCCCGAAGATTAATACCCGCACCTTTCTCTAAAAGCTTTTCCATTACACTTAAGTAGCCACTTTCTGCAGCCCCATGTAGAGGAGTACAGCCGTAATAATCCTTAATATCAATTTCAGCTCCTTTTTCTAAAAGCTTTTTTATTACATTTAAGTGACCATACCTTGCAGCTAAGTGCAGAGGAGTAGAGTAATAGTCATTCTGAACATTAACCCTAGCTCCTTTTTGCAATAGAAAATCAATCAAAGATAGATTATTATCTTCAGCAGCATAATGCAGTAAAGTATTACTGCCATATATATCTCTGTAATTTACAAGAAAATTTACTACATCTAATCTTCTGTTATTATCTGCTAATTCTAAAGGGATTAACCCATTAGCATTTTTAATATAAATTTGAGCCTCTCTCTCTAAAAGCTTTTTTACTACATTTAAATAACCATTCATAGCAGCAAAATGTAGAGGAGTATTGCCTCTGTCGTTCCGGAAGTTAATACCAGCTCCCTTCTCCAAAAGCTTTCCTACTACACTTAAGTAACCATTTCTCGCAGCCTTATGTAGGGGAGTACAGCCATCATTATCTCTGATATCAATCTCAGCCCCTTTCTCCAAAAGCTTTTTCGTTATACTAAGATAACCATATCTTGCAGCCAAATGTAGAAGAGTATAGCCTTTACCGTCTTTAGCATTAATATTAGCTCCCTTTTTAAGAAACTTTTCAACCCTACCAAGATTACCTGTCTTTACAGCATGAACTAACAAACTATTATTACTTCTAGTCATTTGCACTCAAAATGAAGACCAAGCTTTTTTAATACTGAAATATAACGTACTATTTGTACCAAGGATAAAAACATAATAATTGCAATATTTTTTACATAAAAGATCAATAGCTCAATAAAACGATTAAAGCAATACCCTCAATTTCTAATATCTTTAATAATACAACCATTTCCAGTAACTAAAACCAGCAGGCGTGAGAACAAGTTTTCTTGGAATGCGTTGGTCTACCATGTGTACCATACGAACTTTTTATTATAGCAACTTTATTATACGCTGAAATCAGCTATATTGGCTTACTTTCGCTAAATCTACATACGAACTGTTTTGTCTAAGCTTATTGAAATAATTTAAATCTTCTATTTTTATAACCTTATTTTTACGCTGCTTGTTCTCACAAATATACGATCTATTTTTATCTTTTTGAACAAAGTAAACATTTAAAATTTTTATGACGCTGAGGAGTATTGTATTTCCTGTAAATTCCAATAAAATTTTTGTATCCATTAACATAAGACCTGCTGCAAAAGGTAATTGAAAAAGTGATGTGATAGAGGTAGAAGAAGAATCAGCAGATTGAGTAAGGTAAAAAAATGAGCTTTAGCTACTACAACATGAAGAAACACCCAAAGA
>JAGISJ010000159.1:0-10001 GCA_023375725.1 Nephotettix cincticeps
GAAGAGACGCTCGACGAGGTGCTGCGCCTGGCCGACGAGCTCGTCGCAGCCCACCCGGCCCGGAGGTGTGGGGGGTCACGGTCGGCGTTCCCGGACCGGTGGACTTCGCCACGGGCCGGCCCGTGGCACCGCCGATCATGCCCGGGTGGAACGGGTTCGACATCCGCTCGCGCGTCGAAGACCACTTCCACGCGCCGGTATGGGTCGACAACGATGTGAATCTGCTCGCCCTCAGCGAGCGTGCCCGCCGCGCGGAGCACGATCTCGACCTCATCTACTGCAAGATCGGCACCGGTATCGGCGCCGGGTTGCTCTCGAGCGGGCGTCTGCACCGCGGCGCCAACGGAGCGGCCGGCGACATCGGTCACGTGCGCGTGCGCGACTCCGATGCGCTGTGCCGCTGCGGAAAGATCGGATGCCTCGAAGCCGTCGCCGGCGGCTGGGCTCTCGCCCGCGAGGCCGAGCGCGCCGTCGCTGACGGCGCCGACGGACGGCTGGCCGACATCGTCGCCGAGGGCGGCACGATCGACATCGAGACCATCGCCGTCGCCGCCGAGCACGGCGATCCCCTCGCGACCTCCCTCGTGCAGCACTCGGCACGGGTCATGGGCGAGGCCGTCGCAGCGCTCGTCAACATGTTCAACCCCGACACCATCGTCATCGGCGGTGCCGTGGCCAGCGCCGGCGAGCTCTTCCTCGCCGAGGTGCGGCAGCGGGTCTACGAGCTCTCGCTCCCCCTCGCCACGCGCGACCTCGCGATCGTGCAGTCCGTCGACGACGAGCGGGTGCCCCTCCGCGGCGGCGCCGAACTCGCGCTAGAGGAGCTGTTCGAGACGACCTTCCCCCGCTGGTTCGCCGACGGCCGCCCGACAGTCGAGCGTTTGAGGCGCAAGCCGGAGGATGCTGCGGCCTGACCACGCGGTCAGCCGCGCCGGCTCCGAGGTTGCCACTCGCGAGCCGTCCGAGTCAATCAGAGGTCGGCGGCCGTTTCGTCCCGCGGCTCGTCCAGAGCGCAGGTCGGGCGAGCAGGGCGAGCGAGTACGCGAGCAATCCCGAAGCAACGAGGCATGCAACTGCCAGATAGGCGCTGGGCGGCTGCGCGTACCCTACCGACAGCGTCGCGAGGAGCCCGGCGGCTCCCACAGCGTTGGAGGCCACAACTGCCCACACTTGACGCCGCCAGGCCACAGGCTGAGAGCAAGAGATCCCGAACGCCAGGAGAAGCGGAAGATGCCGAGGAAGAGGTAGAAGCCGAACACCCTCGCACTCTCCCCGAGCTGCCAACCCTCCGGACGAAGAATCTCGACGTACCCAACGCTAACGATCCGCACCCATGCGACAGCTCCGATAGCCGCAACGACAGCAGTCGCGACCATCAACCGAGCAAGCGTGATGAAGGCCGCCCGTCGCGTTTGCCGCTCCGCGGCGTCAGGTCCTCGCTCGTACGACACTTCCGCCGAAATAGCCCTCCGTGAGGCGGTTGGGGCCTCTGAATGAACTAGGGAAAATCCAGGTCCGCATCGTCGCATTTTACTCGGACTTTCGCGTCCGGATCTAGCTGTCCGCACAGCATGAACATAGTGAGATACGCATCCCGCCCGCCTGCGCACTCGCTAAACCGCACTTCGCTCCAGTCAGCAAATCCAAACCGAGACTCGCTCCCGACCACAATACGAGAATCTCCGTAGTGGATGATTATTCTTTTGTCGCCTTCTGCCTCCCACGTGGCTTCGCCAGAATAGCGGGACCCCGAACCATCTATGCAATAGTTATTCAATGCGTCCCGCGAGATGCCCACGGGCATCTCTTTAACCCAAGCTCGACGTTCGTCGAGAAGCGCTATTCCGTATGGCGAATCAGAACCGACGGAACCCGAGGTACTAAAATCCTGAGACTTTGACATGTCAGCGCCCCAGACTATGGGCGGCACGAAGCTAGGGCTCGGACCACTACAAGCCGCCAGCGTGAGCGTCACCGCGAATCCCAACACGAGGGTTCTGAAAATTGTACGACGTGGAACCACGCAAAAACCTCAGGATCTACTCAATCTTGGTTGTCGCATACTGACCATTCACAGTTACAGTTGACATCGTAGCATTCTCTAGAAGGAAATCGAGATATTGCTCAGCGGAGACTCCGCCGGGATATCTTTCATGCATCTTGTAGCCGAGGTAGATCGCCGGGTCATCGATTGAGTCGGGATCGCCACTGCCGGCAAGACGCGATGCATTGACAGCTGTGCCGAGATCGATGTGGTATTGCGCTATCTGGTAGCCATTCCCCGACGCATTGGTGCCACACGTTCCACACCCGGATACGAACACGAGTCATTTGTACATATTGCAGGGCTGATCGGAGACCCGCCCATCAGAGTAAACATACTGATCGGAATTCAATGTCGCGGGATCTACGCTATGGAAGGTGGGCAAGTGTCCGCTGACCGCTCATCCCCTATAAAACTGATAGAGATGATTATGTTCTGAAATTTGATCCCACTCGGCAGAGGATGAATCTGCGACGCCCTCAACGGTGGCAGTGGCTTGCCCAGCGGAAAACTAGATCCGTAAGGGACCGGAAAACCGTCCGACTTGGATGGAGCCGACGCATCTATCAAGACTCCGTATGCGCCGTCATCTTCACGATACTCAGCGAAAATGCTCGCTAATCTGAGAATCTTCGACACAGGCGTAGACTCGAGCCTCATTGCCTGAGAAGTTGAGAGAAATCGGAGCTACCGGCGCACCTCCGAAGCCTGGCACACAAGCACTAAGGGAAAAGCACATGGGCACCATTACGGTGACGAAAAGAAGCTTGCGAAGCGTACATTTATCCGCAGCCACTTGAGTACCCACCTTCCACAAAGCCAGCATCGAACTCTACAGAGTTCCTGCACTGTCCATCATTGCCGGTCATTATAAACGACTTGCTCGACTCAAAAAGATAGGCGAATGGAAAAGCCTCCGCACCGTAAGCGGCCCACTGGGCGAGTGCCGAACTTCGTGAGACAGAAGCGCGCGAGCATTATCTTTGTCAGCGAGAGTGCTGTCAGTGGATTGGCCGGTGACGAATACGTTTCCGTATGTCGTGCCTCCTCCTCCGTACTCGTTTCCATTCGGCGTCAGGGCGAGGGCGACGTCGAGGAAAGAAAGCCGGGCTCAACGCCCATCGAATTGCGATGTGCGCGAGAGCGCTTCTGCTGATTCCCCCCGGAGTCAGTGACGCGCTCAATCTATAGCTGAGCGTTTCCTGAGCGCAAGTCAAGATTTCACTGAATGGGCATTCCGGCGTTCGGCGCGGATCGTCGGCCTCAGCACACTCCGGAGCGGCATACGCTCTCGCATATGAAGGTCGCGTTCCGCCCCGCCGTCGCCGCCGATATCGAGTGGCTGGTCGAATTGCGGGCGGAGGTTCTCCGCGCCGACCTGGAACGGCTCGGTCGGTTCGACGCGCATCGTGTGCGAGAGCGGATGCGACGCGCGTACCGACCGGAGTGGACGCGTGTCCTCGTCGTCGACGGGCACGACGCAGGCTCGGTGACGGTGCGCCCGGAAGGCGACGATCGGTGGATCGAGCACTTCTACGTCGCGCCGGCGCTACACGGGCAGGGTATCGGCGGCGAGGTGCTGCGCAGCATCCTTTCGGCGCCGTTCGGCGGAGCCACGCGACTGAACGTGCTGCAGGGTAGCCCCGCGCGCCGCCTCTACGAGCGGCACGGCTTCGTCGTGGAATCGGAGGACGACGTCGACGTCTTCATGGTGTGGCGCGATCCGTCGACCCCCTCGTAACGCAGAGGGCCGACGGACATCACACACCGACGGAAGCGCTCTCCGACGGCGCCGTGAACCGGTGCGCGCCCGCCCCGACGCTCTGCTCGAGCCCCGGCAGCCGCACGTCGGCGGTCACGCCCGGTGGCACGGAGACGTCGAGGACGAGCGCTCGCCCTCCCCGCCCGCCACGACCACCGCAATCGACCCGTGCGGCGAGGCGAACTCGGTCTCGACCCAGTCGACGCCCTCGACGGGCTGCGGCGCGACCGTGACGCGGCGATAGCCGGGCTCGGCCGGCGCCAGACCGCCGAGCACCCGGTGCATCCAGTCGGCCACGGCGCCGAGGGCGTAGTGGTTGAACGAGGTCATCTCGCCGGGGTTGATGCTGCCGTCCGGCAGCATCGAGTCCCAGCGCTCCCAGATGGTCGTGGCGCCCATCTCGACCGGGTACAGCCACGACGGGCATTCCGTCTGCAGCAGCAGGCGGCCCGCCCGTTCGATGTGCCCGGTGGAGCTGAGCGCATCGAGGATGAACGGGGTGCCGGCGAACCCGGTGGAGATGTGGTCGCCGCTGTCTCGCACCAGCTCTGCCAGCCGGTCGCCCGCGCCCGCGAGCTCGGCGTGATCGAGCAGCCCGAAGACGATCGCGAGGGCGTACGACGTGGTGCACTCGTTGGTCAGCCGACCGGCGTCCGCGTCGACGAACGCCTCGCGGAAGGCGTCGCGCACGCGGCCTCGGAGAGCGACCAGCTCGGCGTGATCGGTGTCACGCCCGAGGACGAGCGCCGTGTGCGCCGCGATGTCGACCGTGCGGTGGAAGGATGCGGTGGCGACCAGGTCGGTGCGCGCCTTCGCCTGGGTGGGCGAGTCGGGGGGCGCATCCGGGTCGAGCCAGTCTCCGAACTGGAAGCCCTCGTCCCACAGGCCCGACGGTGACAGCAGCCCTTCGACGTGGCGCACGTGGGCGAGCATGGGATCGAAGGTCTCCTCCAGCACCCGGCGATCCGCCCGGGAGAGCCACAGCGCCCACGGCACCCAGGCGACCGCGTCGCTCCACAGCGCCGTCGACTCGATGGGCACGAACTCCGGCGGGTAGCCCACCTTCTTGAGCACGTCGGGCACGACGTAGGGCACGATGCCGTTCTGGTGTCGCTGCTCCACGGCGAGATCACGCAGCCAGTCACGGAGGAAGTCGTCGACGTCGAACAGGAAGGCGCCGGTGGGGGCGAAGACGGCGATGTCGCCGGTCCACCCCAGCCGCTCGTCGCGCTGCGGACAGTCGGTGGGCACGTCGACGAAGTTGCCCCGCGTGCTCCACACCACGTTCTCGTGCAGCCGGTTCAAGCCGTCATGGGAGCTGCGGAATGTGCCGGTGCGGCGAAGCTCTGAGCCGATCACGACCGCGACCAGACCGCCCGACCGTCGCAAGGCCTCCACGCCGCCCGGCCATCCCCTCGATCTCCGCGTACCGGAATCCGTGGAAGGTCAGGGTGGGCTCGAACTCGTCGTCGCCGCCGGAGAGGATGAAGCGGTCGGTCGCCGCCGCCGAGCGCAGCGCGCGGGTGGCGAGCTGCCCGTTCTCGAGCACCTCGGCGTGGCGGATCGTCACCGTCGATCCCGCCTCCCCTCGCACGTTCGCGCGCAGCCAGCCGACGAGGTTCTGCCCGAAGTCGACCAGGATGGTGCCCGTCGGCGACAGCCACGCGTCGACGAAGGGGATCTCCTGCTGGCGCCTGACCGGCGGACCGACGTACGGCTCGAACCGGGCGAGGTCGTCGTCGACGACCTCGACGGCGACCGCGGTCTCGAACGTGTGCGATCGGCGGCGCGCGTCGATCGTCTGCCCCTGGTAGAGGTCGTCGGCGAGCACGTCGGAGGGGGAGGCGTCCCATTCCTCGCTCGTTCCCCACGTCTGCCGGTGGCCGTCGCCGAAGGTCACCACGACCTCGGCGATGCCGGCGATACGGTCGCCGTACACCGCGCGCTCGCGCTCATCCAGGTGAGGTCGCCGCGGTACCACCCGTTGCCGAGGGTGAGCTCGACCTCGACCTCTTCTCCGGCCGCCGAGACCAGCGCGGTGACGTCGTCCTCGGCGACACGCACGCGCCACTCGTAGCTCGACCAGCCGGGGGTGAGCACGTCTGCCGACACCGGCTGACCGGCGATGCGGGCCTCCACGAGCCCGAGGGCCGAGTAGCGGATGACGGCGGACTCCACGGCGCCGTGACCGGCGTCGAGCCTGAGGATGCCGCGCAGTCGAGGCGCGCTTTCGAGGGCAGCGGCCGGGGCGATCAGTCGGGCGACGGTGAACATGGCGGTCATCCCTTGATGGCGCCGCTGGTCATGCCCGCGACGATCTGATGGTTGAGATACGTCTCGTATATCGATCTACACCTCTGCGAAACGAGTCGTGCTCCGACGGTATGTCGACACCGCGGATTCGTCAACCGATCTACATTGAGGGGATGACAGCTGCCCCGGGCCGGCGCTCGCGCCGCCACGATCGAAGACGTCGCCGCCCGCGCGGGGGTGTCGCGCGCGGCGGTGTCGAAGGTGATCCGCGACGCGTACGGGGTCAGCGACACCATGCGCGAACAGGTGAACCGGGCGATCGCCGAGCTCGGCTACCGCCCGCGCGTGGCGGCGCGCGCGATGCGCGGATCGACCTTCACCATCGGCGTTCAGCTGCCACAGCTGGACAACGGCTTCTTCACGCGCATCTTGGACGGCGTCGTCCGCTCCCTCGACGGCTCCGGCTACCGCATCATCATCTCTCCCATGGTCGACGCCAAGAGCAGCCGCGAGGCGATCGAGAGCCTCCTCGACCGCCAAGTCGACGGGATGCTGGTGGTCGCCCCCGGTGCCCCGCAGTCGTGGCTGGAGGAGCTCGGCCGACGGGTTCCGCTCGTTCAGATCGGTCAACACGACGACCCCGATCACTACGACGTCGTCATCGGGGACGACGTCGCCGGGACCGGCATGGTGATGGAGCACCTGCTGGGTGCGGGTCACACCCGCATCGTCCACCTCACCATCGACGAGCGGCTGCTCGCGGAGTCGCGCACCGACCCGCACCTGCGCCGGCTCGGCGCCTACGAGCGGGCGATGACCTCGCGCGGCCTCACCCCCGACGTCGTGCGGATCCCCGCGACGCCGATGGACGCCTCTGCCGCGACGCAGAAGATCCTCGATCGCGCGGTCCGCCCGACCGCGCTGTTCGCGGGCCACAACGCTCTCGCGCTGGCGGCCCTTCGCGTGGTCGCCGAGCGGGGCCTGGCCTTCTCCGACTTCGCGGTCGTGGGCTACGACGACATCCCGCTCGCCGATCACCCTCTGATCGGCTTGACCACTGTCGACCAGTCGGGGGAGGAGATGGGCGCGGCGGCGGCGCGGATGCTGCTGGAGCGCATCGGCGGACGAACCGTTCCCGAGAAGCGGGTGTTCGCACCGAAGCTCCTGGTGCGCGCAACCAGTCGGGACTTTAGCGCGCAATAGACTTAAGCTGGTACATTCTCTCCTGAAGCGTGATCACGAGGGAGTGCACGATGCTGAACGCGTTGCGGGAAGACGCCCTGGGCACGATGGACGACGGCCTCGTGGTGCGGCTGTCGCTGCCGTGGATCCGGTCGCTGCCCCTTGCGAGCCTGCGCGACGTCGCCTCACCGTCGACGGCGATCGGATCGACGGTCTCCAGGCGCGCCTGGGTGGGCGCAGCATCCCCCTTCCATCGTTGGTCGACGAGCCCGGTTGGTGG
The DNA here is from genome assembly GCA_023375725.1 of Nephotettix cincticeps. Taxonomy (NCBI): domain Eukaryota; kingdom Metazoa; phylum Arthropoda; class Insecta; order Hemiptera; family Cicadellidae; genus Nephotettix; species Nephotettix cincticeps. Next base: position 7,522 of record JAGISJ010000159.1, read on the forward strand.
TTCGTGCAGGATCGCGTGCTCCTCCACGCAGCGGGCGAGCTCACCGCCGGCGCGCACGACGTCGAGGATGTCGTTCTCCTCTCGTGGTGCCGTAATAAAATAAAGTATATAAAAAAATATATAATATAAGGAACATAAGCGTAAAAAAATGGTGCTGTAAAGTAAAAAACATATATAATAGAAAAAAAATAATACAAGAAAAAATATAGACTAAAATAAATTAATAAGAAGTAGTAAATAATACTTATCTAACACTATATAGGAATAAATAAAAATAATAACGTAAATATAATAACGAAAAACATAGACCTGGCGGGGCCGGCCCCGACGGGCCGCTCGTGCTGCCCTTCCACGACGCCCGCCGACTCGTCGCCGATGCCGCGCCCGACCGCGCCACCGTGTCGCGCGATGTCGCCTGAACCGAGGATCGTCATGACCGCTTCCCCCGCACCGCTGGCTCCCCGACACCTGGACGCTGACGGCGAGCGCCTTCAACTGGACACCCGCGGTGATCCGCGCCGAGCAGACGGCCCCCGACATCGCGGCGGGGATCGTCGCCGACGGCATCGCCGCGGAGATCGAGGTCGAGCTCGGGCAGCTGTGGCGGTCGTTCCCGGCGACGGCGATCGGCGAGGCGGAGGCGCTCCGCGAGCGACTGGCCGGACTCGGCGGACGCGTCGCGATCGTCGGAGGCAGCATCGACGACTGGGATGCCGCGGGCCGCCGCCGCGACGACGACGAGCGCGCAGGGTTCCTCCTCGCTCAGCTGCACACCGCGCATCGCCTGGGTGCGCGAGGCCTGCGGCTGCCGCTCGGCCAGGCTGGACCGGGTGTCTGGGAGCGGGTGCTGCCCGCGCTCCACGAGCTCGACCTCGTGCTCTACGAGGAGGCCCAGGGGCAGCAGTCGCCGTCGTCCCCCGCGTCGGTCGCCGCGTATGAGGCGATCGCCGCCCTCGACGATCCGCGGGTGCGCCTGCTCCTCGACATCAGCATGCTCATGCCTGCGCTTCCGGTGACCTACCTCGCACGGCTGCGCGCGGGCGGCGTGCCCGCCGAGCTCGTTGACCGACTCGCGCACGACTGGCGCGATCCGGCGATCCTGGGCCCGGTCGTCGAGCTGCTGCGCAGCGGCGGGGTGACGCCCGAGGTGCACACGCTGTACATGAACCTGCTCGTGCGCTTCGGGCGGTCGGACGCGGCGGAGCTTCGCGACGTGCTGCGCCTGGCTTCCGGCATCCACCTGAAGTTCTGGGACCTCGACGACGCCGACGGTCGCGTCAGCCGACCCCTCGAAGACATCGCCGCCGAGCTCGTGCGCGCCGGCTTCTCGGGCACACTGACCAGCGAATGGGGCGGCCACGAGTGGCTCGACGACGACGACCCCTCCGAGACGACCCGCGCCCATCTCGCACTCGCCACCCGGGCGCTCGCCCGCGGCGCGGTGCGCTGACCCGCTGCCGCCCCGCACCGGCGCGCAGCGACGAGGGCCGGTGCAGGCCGGCGCGAGGGCTCAGCGGGGCTGAAGGCCGGCGGCGAGGTAGATCTCGTCGACCACCCGCATCGTGCCGACGCCGCGGCGCGCGTCCAGGATGCTCTCCGACCCGTCGGCGAGCACGTCGCGCAGGTGCTGGAGCTGACGCGTGTAGCTGTTCTCCGAGGGGTCGACACCGACCGAGCGCAGCACCTCGCCGTCCGGTGCGGTCACGGTGAGCGTGGCACCCCACTGCGGCACGATCACGCTGGTGGCCTCGAGGGATGCCGCGGCCCCCTCCACCCGCAACACCATCGCGCCCGTGTCGTCGCCGAGGAACGATGCGCGCACCGATGCCGGGCACCCCGCCCGGAAGCCGCAGCTCGGCGTCGGTCTGCAGGTCGACCCGCGGGTCGGCGTCGTACGTGACGGCTTTGGCCGAGACCACCGCCGGTTCGCCCCAGGCCGCGCGGAGGAGATCGACCGCGTAGCAGCCGACGTCCATAAAGGCACCGCCGGCGAGGTCGCCGTCGAGGCGGATGTTGCCAGGCGTGACGACGAAGTGCGGGATGCTGAAGTCGATCTCGACCCGGTGGATCTCGCCGAGCACGCCCGACGCGATCACGTCGAGCAGCTCGGCGGTGAAGCCGTGCAGCCGATAGTGGAAGCCGACGAAGGCGCGGCGACCGGCAGCATCCGCCGCGTCCGCGATGGCCCGCGCGGTGGTGCCGTTGGCCGACAGCGGTTTCTCGCACAGCACGTGCTTGCCCGCGGCGAGGGCGCGCTGAGCCCACGCAGCGTGCGTGATCGGCGGCAGCGCCAGGTACAGGAGGTCGATCTCGGGGTCGCCGAGCACGGTGTCGTAGGCCCCCCACACCGGCAGGCCGAGACGGTCGGCGAACGCGTGGGCCCGCTCGGGGTCGCGCGCGCCGATCGCGACCACCTCGACGCCGTCGACCTCGCGCGAGGGCTCGACCATGGCGCGCTCGGCGATGCCGCCGGCGCCGAG